>VXBT01001363.1:2293-27293 GCA_013400235.1 Oriolus oriolus
GAAGCCGTGTGAGGAGTGGCTGAGGTCACTTCATTGCAGTTACAACTCCCTCACGAAGGGAAGAGGAGGGGCAGGCACTCATCTCTTCTCTGTGATGACCAGTGACAGGACCTGAAAGAATGGCCTGAAGCTCTGCCAGGGGAGGTTTAGATTGAGTGTCAGGAAAAGGTGTTTCACCCAGAGGGCTGCTGGGCACCAGAACAGCTCCACAGGGCAGTGGTCACAGCACCAGCCTGACAGAGTTCTGCAAGTGTTTGGCCAGTCCTCTCAGGTACAGGGTGTGACTCTTGGGTCTGTGTAATATGTATGTATGGCAGAATTTGATTCTTTTAAAAAAAAGCATCTGACTTCATGTAATAATGGTAAAATAATGCTGTCTTTGGGAATAGGACACCTGTTTTAAGACAAAACCCTCACAACATGTATAACCAGGGAAAAGATAATGCATTAAAATATTACTTAGAATTGACTTATGCTGGTGGTCAAAACAAGAAAACTGGAGTATCACGTTTACAACCCAGTTGACTAACGCTGTATTTCTGATGGGATGTTTAAAACTCTGCTCTAATATAGGAGGAGTTCTAGAAACACTTGGAAGTTTTACTACCTGGATTTAGTTTCTTCCTTCATTCATTCTCACAGTGAATTCTTCCTTCATTCCGGAATAAGAAGAATTCTGATTGTGAAAATAAATATACATATACACACACAACAGAAAAAACAAAGCAGACGTACAGGAAATGGAGAACAGGAAACTGGAGGGAAAAGAAAAGCTTTTGGAAGCCATGCAGAAATTTCTATCACAAGACTTTTCTTAGGACTACAGTCCAGATTCCAGTCTGAAGTCAACCCAAGTAGCTCTACACACTTCACCTTCATGTCCCTAAGTTTCATATCTTCCTGAGGTCCTCAGACTTGTCTATAAAAATTATAGTATCTAAACTGGATGTGCATTAGACAACTGGTTTAATGGAAAAGATGACTAATGCTTGCTCAAAGAAATAAGTTTGCATTTGACTAGCTCACATGGTGAACTGAAACTGCTCTGTGAACTTTCTAAGAGGTTCTTGTAGACTGAGAGGTAGAAACCATTTCACTTATTAAAAGAAACCAAGTCTTTTTGTACAGCAGCAGAAAAGAGGAAACTCCTCCCTTTCGAATTATAAATCTTTATAGTGCAATTCTTTATGGCTAAGAAGAGAACTTCAGACACTTTTCAAATAACCCCAACTGTTTAATCTGTACCCTTTAGGAAGTCAAGCTGTGTGTGTACGTGAGACAGAAACATTTTTGCTGAAATACGAAGAATGATATGGTTCTCTTCAACCCACTGTAAAACTACCTGATTCTCACAGGAGAAGCAACCTACATTTCCTTCGCAGAGAATGGCATTATATGGCTTGTGAATCCTCATCCTTTTGTAGTCTGGTTAGAACCTGTGATAACAGGGGACCACGACAGGCAATTGGACACTACATCCGTTAACAAAGGTATTAAGTTTTACCTGAGCAGAAAAGCAGCAGCTTCTAAGTTTAGCATACAGAAAAACAAGCCTGAGCCATTCATACAAGATCCTATTTATCACTTCCTTTTAAATTTACTATTACCCCAGAGTCAGTTCAGTCAGGGTGTCTTTAGCTAGGTTTTAAGCAATTTGTTTGATATTCTAGCAAATCCAATATCTCAGTAGTAACATTCATTGATTTCCTTACCTTTCCCTATGCAGTGCTCAGACACTCATACAATCACAAAAGTGCAACACAAACAAGTATTCCACAAATACTCAATGAAGACTTTTGATGTAGTTACAGTTGTAAAGGTGTTTTACACTGGAGGAAATTTGCATTTTCAGTAAATTAGGATACATTCACAGGCTGCAGGACATTAATACAGTACACATAACAATGAACAGATGTTGCAGACTGATAACATTTTTCATCTGAGAATGAAAACATTTTTTTAAGGTACTGGACTAAAACTGGTAGAAATTTGGTCTTAATGAGAATTTACAATCAGACTCCTGGATAAAGGGATTCCATCTCAAAGGGTAAACTGGGAGGGTTTTTGTTAGTTTCTTTTTTGTTTCATTGTTGTCGTTGTTTGGGGGTTTTTTGTTGGTTGGTTTGTTTTGGTTTTACAAGTAGTAATTGACATGAAACATAAAGTGTTTTTTTTTCTCTTTTTCTTATAGGGAGCCACAGCAGCATTTGGTGTCCAAATCCTAATTTATTGATAAAATCACAGAAGCCTCTTCTTTAGAAATAACCAGAGCCTGAACAAGGCTACAGATCTCCTCTGAACCTCATCAGAGATTCACTGGTTTTCTTTTCTTTCTGGTCCTTCACAATTAAGGGTCTGCTTCTAGATATTCCCTCTTGTTATACATTATTTTCCTAAATTAGAGTATCCATTAGGAAAATACTATGACAATTTTTCTAACTGGTCAGTTTTACATACCTTTGTCTTGGTGCTTTTTGGCCAAATGACTAGCTCTGCTTTGTCATTAGCCTAAGATCGTATTTGGCTCACTCCTTTAAAAAGGGGTTTATTTACAATGCCAAACAGTAAATTCTTCACACTTTGCTGTTAATAATTGAGTTCTCCCTTTTTTCTTGCTAATAATTTAACACATTATGCCTTAATAGAGGCTAAAGAGTTCACCAAGCAACAGCTGGTTCTACCTGTCTGCTACAAATGCTTCTGGGAAAAGTAGTTCAGGGCAAGGCACACAATATGTGCACATACACCACACACTTAAGAAAAATATAGCATTAACGTGTTCAAAAAGCCAACACCCAAGTCATACATTCATATACAAATGCACTGCATGGACAATTACGACTTTGAACTACAGGAGGTTCCCGCAAGTCTTCTTGCAGCTTCACACCTCTGTATTGCTCAGTGCTCTTTGCAGCATAGTTGTGAGTTTCTGGAAGCTAGAAAGATCTACTTTTTGCCCTTGAGCCAGCGGTAGACAGCATTAAGTCCCCACAGGTCAGAGCTCTATAGGTCTTGCCTGCTGAACTATACAGCTCTTTGTAGTATACAACAGACTCAGTGCAGATCTTGGAAGAAGACATAGATCTGCAAATGTCACGAGTCATTCCTACATGAAGCAGTTAATCTGCTTCCAACACTTTCATAATATCTTAGACACGAGGAGAAAACTAAGTATATTTAGCTAGACCCATTAAGGCAGGTCCTTAAGTGAGCTTAAATGCTGCTACTAAAAAGCTGACTATTATGACTTTCCACAAAATCACTCTTTGTGATTTACTACTTACACAAGATTCAAACACTTAGTTACTCCCTTAGAAGGCCAAGTGTGATGTACCAATGCCACCTAATAAGATAGTGTAAGTACCAGGAAATTCACCAAGTGCATCAAAAGTTTTACACAAGCTAGGTCCATTTGCAGTTGCAAGCTTCAACCAGGCTGGCTGATACCAACTTGGAAAATGACATGGGCTTGAAAAAAAATTTTTAAGTCATAACTCATGAGCATTTGCAAACTCATTTCCAAGACAGAATTCTAATGACTTCCAGAAACCACCCTGCAGTCATGAGAAAAATCCTGGAAAGCTCAGAGTCCAAAAGTGTAACAAAGTCCTATGGGACCACACAAACAGCATGCAGACTACTCCAGCCAAAATAAGAAAGTATAAAGCAGCTGTCCATAGGAGGGCAGTTACTTTGGAAGAGTTACTCTACCATGCAAAAGCACACCACCAAATATATCCTAACCAGTGTGCATGCAAGCTCTTGTAAACTAATGTTTGTTGCTTCCTGTATTTATCTTCAAAAGCTTTTGAGTCCACAATTTGCACTATTTTCTACATCTCACTTGCCAAGCCAGCATCTATTCCCTCTTGGGGGTTTTAAGCTGGCAGGAAGACTTAACACTGAGAAGTATTCAGAGAAATAACATGAAGTTACTTTTTCCAAACTTAGACAAAGACAAGATGAAAAGCCATCGGTGCATCCTAAGGCCAGATTACAAAAGCTGTCAGAAGGCACTTCTATAACAGAATTTCCTTCAGGAGCTGGCTTTGTACTTTTCAAGGTACATTTACTAACTTGTGTGACACATCCAACAAAAAAAAAGCTTGAGATTAATTTATTTGTCTAAAGACTCAATAATTAAGTCTTGCCAGTTGTCTCAAGAGGCAGTCTGAAAACATATACAACAAAACCAAGCCTAGTTCACGTTTCCTGTCAGTGTATTACGGATACTGCCACCATTAAGACAGTACAGGATTCCTGCTCCAGCAGAGTATGACTATTCTGTCTTGCACACTGGTTTCTCTATAGCAGCACGATATGTCAGTGTATACTTTGCTGAAGAGAACTTTCTGTCAACAATCAGTGTTTCATTGGCATTAATGTGCAGTAAAAGACAACGAAGCATGACTCAATTAAACCACCAAATACTGCATTTAAATAACATTAACCCCTGACATTTTAAGAGAACAGTGCAGGATTTTAGCTGCATGACTCTCGTTAAGGTCAGTGCTTTAATATATACAGCTTCCCACCCCAAATGTCTGACATAAATTTGTTTCAGTAAGCCAGTTGAGAATGAAGCCTGAAACCAGGATTTATCTACTACTGCAAACATTGCAACTAAGATTTCTCCCATGCTATTATTTATGGGAACAAATTTTATTAACCTTCACATGGCGTTGAGGTAGGAAATGATTTAATATTTAATTCACAATTCTCTTGCTTTTGTTTTGATAATTACCTCATGTACTGAGGTTTATAAATTGTTTTCAAAAGCTTTTAGTCAGTAAAAATCTCAAATGCTATGTATGAATGACACAGGATGGAGTGCAGCTTTGCACCTCCTCATGTGTGCCAGTAGAATCCCATGCATTTGAAGGACTTTATGTATGAAGTCCTGATAGCAAGTCAACACAGCATACACTGAAAGTTACTGAAACTCTTGCCTGATTCATACAAAAGCTCCCCCGACTTATTCTGCTATGCACACGTGCCAGATTTTCAAGCCTAATAGCATTTTTCCTGTAAAGTGTAGAAGGTTCATGCCTTTCTTAACTGTACTGCTCACAAGTACAGCATTCATGATGCTTGTTTCCAGGACTTTTAGGACCACATCACTAAGTGTGAACTAAACCATTCAGATATCCACAAGTCAACAGTTAGTGGGGCTGCTATATGGGTTAGCTGTGTATCACACAAAAAGAAATGTAATTATTTAAACATAATTAGCATTGCTGTAATTTTGAACAATCTCCCTGTTACCAGCACGCAGCTGGAGATTAAAAATATTTTTTTACCAAGAAAAAGGAAGGATACTCATACAATAATGGTGACAATACTTGGGCTTAAAATCTAATCTTTAAATGTAATGTTTTCTACGTTTTAATTACTGACTTTCATGGAATTAGTTGAAATAAAATCCAACCACTTATGAAGCATTAATCAGACACAGTAGAGCCATGAGAAGGCAATCTGATATCAGCAATAATTATTAGTACTATTACCTTATAAAGAGACAAGAAGCATGGTACAGTAGAGCTGGTAAATAAAGAACTGAAGAAAAATTATTCAGTGGATCTCCTCACCTCCTGCTGAGCATTCCTTGGAAACAATTTAGTTTTCAAACACTTGTTCATAATTTGCTTTGTCCTTGTTCAATTTTATTCATCAGTACTGGACACCAGAAACAGCAGAAAAAGATTCAGTTTCATATGCATTGCTGAATGGCTGGTTTGTAAAGCACTGAACTGCAATACATAAAATTATATAAATTGCCCAAAATTCCTACATGATGCTCCCCATGACAGCGATCAGATCCAGGTTAGCATGACAAAGAGCATGTCACCTTCCATCTCCCATTGAAGGACAATTTGCAGACCTAACTGAAAGTCATGTCTAAGTCTGTAAAACTGAAGTTGCAGTACAGTCAGAGTACCTATCAGAAAATATAAGTTTTCCAGTTTAAACTTTGTACATAAAGATGTTAAATAATTTATGCACAAATCACTGTAGATTCCACTGGTTTAGTTGAATATTCAGCAAAGAGGAAAGGAGACACTTAAGCACTTTCTGAGGAAATACTGAGGTACATTTTTAGGCCATATGGAGAGTATGATGCAAAATGATCAGATTACGAAGACAAAAGTGAAATCAAGTTAGACAAAATCTAGTAATTTCACACTGGAAAAGATGAAAAGTTAAGAATGAATGTCCTAATAGACTCTTTTGGTAGTTTGGATTTCAAGGCCAAGCAACAACAGAATGGAGGGAGAAATGCTGAGTAAGCTTGGTATTCCATCACCAGCAGTAGAAGAGAGGTGCTCCTCACATATAGATTTGATCCAAACTCTGAAGCTGCCAGGGGCTTTTTGGGGCTTACTCACTGGAGAATAATCAAAGAACTACAAAAAACATCAGAAGAAAAATGCTACTAAAGCAATTTTGTATATCAGAAGAGAGTTTAAATATTTTTTTTAGGAGCTAAGTTATAGCACATGCAAATTTATCTTAAATTTAAAGCATTGGAAAACCTTCCAAGTACAGAATGACAGCAGAATGATCAGATGCTCTTGTAAGTAATCAAATGATCAAACTGACCTAATTGACAGAGAGGTTATATTGCATTTCACTTAATCCAGGGCTTTAGCAGTGTTTAGAAACTTGGAGAGCCCTTTACAAAATAAAATGTCCCACTTGTTGAGTAAGGAAATATGGACTAGATATATGGACAGTAAGTCAGTTGCAAAACTGTCTGAACTGGTGAGCTCAAAGGATTGTGATCAATGGCACAAAGACCACCTGGAGGCCAGTCACTAGCAGTGTACCCCAGGGGGGACCTGTCAGTATGGGGACCAATACAGACTCATAACATCGTTACTGGCCTGGATAGTGGCACCCAGTGCAAAATCCACAAGTTTGCAGATAATACTAAGCTGGGAGAACTGGCTGACAGATCAGAAGGGTTTGCTGCCATCCAGAGGGACTTGACAGACTGGACAAGGGCTGACATGAACTTGATGAAATTCAAGTAAAGAGAAGAAAGGCTGCTCTACCTGGGACGGATAGCCTCCAGCACCAGGACAGGATGGGGACCCGAGACTGACTGGGGACCAACTGTCTGCAGAGCAGTTCGGCAGAAACGTACCTGGAGATTCTTCATCTTCCTGTTTCCTATGAGGCAGAAATGTGCAAAGCAGGCCAACAGCCCCTCTGGGCTGCATCAGCAAGAGAGCTGCCAGTAAGTCAAGGGAGGCAATCTTTCCCCTCTATCCAGCATTGGTGACTCTGTATCTGGAGTAATGGCTCCAGTCCAGAGCTCCCTAGCACATGAGAGAGTTGGAAATATAGGAGTGAACCCAGTGAAGGACCAAAAACGACTAGAGCATCTGTCATATGAGAAGAGGCTGAGAGAGCTGTGATTTTTCAGTCTGTAGAAGAAAAGGCTCAGGGAGATCTTACCAACTTGTGTAAATACCTGTAAAGTAAAGAATATGGAGCCACACTATCCTCTGCGGTGCCTAGTGACAGGACAAAAGGCAATGTTCAGCAAGCTGTTGTAGTTGACTGTATTCTGAGCAGGGGTGCTGGAATACATGCTCTTCAGAGCTGCCTTCAAACCTCAGCTCCCTTGGATTAACTTGGTAAAGGCATTCAAGATCTTTTACAATGGAGGACAGTGCCATAAATGTCTATCCAACTTGACAGGCAGTAAAGCTTCTGCTGAATTTGCAAATAGCTGTGGGAGACAGGAGCCAAAAAAACTCTCTGTACTTCTGGTACAGTAGGAATTGCTTAGAGTAATTGTGGAGTGACAATACAGTCAGCCCAATAACCAAAATCTTTGCTGAGGAAGATATACGTATGTGTGCACACAGGCACACACACAACTTGTACTAACATCTATAAAAGCTACTGCAGGGAAGAAATAATGTATTTCACAGTCTCTTTTCAGAGACATGTTGCTTGGTGAGTAAATAAATTAATATTCCTTTTGAGACTGACCAGAAAGCCAATCATTTGTTGTACTACATTCAAAAACCATGGAGAGTATTTTAGCCCCACCAAACACAGGCTTTCTTCTAAGGAAACTGGTTGTTCTCCTGGAGGAGTGCTGATGATGAAGCTGAGATTATGCAAGTGGAACTAGTCCTCCTCAAATTCCAGGCCCTAAAAATTAAAAGCTTCAGAAGTAAGGATCAAGGTCTCAATCTCTGTAATTTTCAAAGCAAGGCAGCGCAGATGGTACCTAACAGGATGTTCTTTTGAGAGCTACTGTTACTGAACTGTGTTGCCACACTCTACACAAGCATGACTATTATTGTGTCCCCAAAAGATAGGGAAAAATATGCTTTGGTAAACTACAAACTACATTTGCAAACTACTAACAGGAGATCTTCTATTTATTTGGAATTTATCACAAATTTCAATTTATCAAATGCATGGAAAAGCAACTCAGAAGTATCACACTAAAGATAATCCAGTTTACTACTCTCAGCTTCTTCACAATATATGAAAGAGGAGATTTTGATTACAAATGGGACATTTGACAGCCAAATAAATGATATTTCAAAGTCTCTTTCAAGTGGATACCTTTAAGAAAAGCTGTAACTCACAGTCAATATTTAAATAGAGTGAATGAGGTAGATGTTCTCCTTCAATGAAAACTTATAAACCAGTTCTGGTGAGAAATGATAGCTCATTAGATCATTCCTATTAACTACAGTCAGTTTGCCATTGTTATGGTCACAGTGAAATCACATAAACCCATGACTGGAGCTGTAACTGGAGTAACTGGATGAGATAGTCCTACTCTCAATAAGAAACGGATTTCAGAAAGAAATCCTTTTTCTGTCTCTACATACACAATACTACATAGACTTGCAATGATGGGAAAGGGAGAAGTAGGCTGCAAATCTTCAGCAATTTGAGACCACATAGCAGAAAACAGGCACTTTCTTTCTCAAACTATAGAGTACCATGAGAATATACTTTAAAAAGGAAAGTGCTTAAATGCGTCTATACACAGAAGAGAGGAAAATGATCAGTGAGATACATTCTTTCATTCTTCATATGAATATAACAGATCTTTGACATTAAATTTGGAAGAGCAGAATACAGTACTTGTGGTGCCTTTAAGAATAGTCACTGTCATGGAAGAGTGAAGCCAAGACAATTGGAGGAAAATGAAAACTTCGTTCTTCAGTATTCAAGACAAAATACATAAAGAAAAGGAATGTTCTTCCTCTGTCAGCTGACTCTTACAAGAGTTCTTCAGGATTTATTATTTGGTATTTCATGGCTCTGTATTATTATACACACATACATGCACACCGTGGCTGTGAGCAATGGACTGCACAACAGAGAATACTTGAAAATTTGGAGTTATCTTAGATTAAAGGTCTTCTGTTGAAAATTTAAAGGTTTATTAGGAGTGGATTAGTTTGTTCAGCCTGGAGAAGAGGAGACTGAGGGGAGACCTCATTGCAGTCTACAACTTCCCCAAGAAGGAAAGAGGAGGAGCAGGCACTTCTCTGTAGTGACCAGCGACAGGACCCACAGGAATGGCCTGAAGTTGTGTGAGGGGAGGTTTAGGTTGGATATCAGGGAAAGGGTTTTCACCCAGAGGGTGGCTGGGCATTGGAACAGGCTCCCCAGGGAAGTGGTCACAGCACCAGCCTGAGAGAGTTCAAGAAGCATTTGGATAGTGCTCTCAGACACATGGTGTGACACTTGGGACTGTCCTGTGCAGGGCTAGGATTTGGACTTGATGATCATTGTGGGTCTCGTCCAACTCAGGATATTCTATGATTCTCGAGTATCTGAAAACAAGGGTAGTTGGAAGATTTGTTCATTTTAAGTGGTATATCATTTATGCAAATATTCTTTTCCATCCAAAATGGAACTTCAGTAGTAGTCATGAAGTTTTAGAATCAAATCCTACATTTGACATATCAGAAGGAATTACAAATTCCATAATGCATAATATTATTTTTCTGATGTATCACTGGCCCATACTGAGAAACGATCTATTATATAGATTTTGCATTCAATCTTTTTGTCAAAAACTACATAGCACATCAAAAGTTAATAGCACTAGGGAGTTCTGTGATTAATATGAAAACAAATGGTATATTACAAAATTTCTTTTGTTCTTCATTCACAATGATGAAAATGCTAGGATTTAACCTTTAAGGGTTAAAGAGTTTAATCAATGTCAATGTCTGATCTTCTGAAGGCGATAAAGAACAGTCTGTCTAGCGATACCCAACAGAACATCACTTTGTCAAGCCACAAAGCACCCAAAAGCTTGTCAAGTAAGTTACCAGAAACCTCTTTGTGGTTAGAACTCAGCTCCTTCCTGCTTGACCTATTATTTGATATTTGACCACTTGGTTGCAAGACACTTGCTCTTTCCAGCTGAAATGTCACTGGGGCATCTTGTCAGCTCCCCGACATCTCGGCCTGACATACAATTTTACTTTTGTGTGCTACAAGGCAGAAAATGCAGGGCAATGGCCTTGCTTTAAATTCTGTCAGCATCAAAGATGGGCGTCACTCTTGGGTCTTACCAACAACAACAAAAAAGGAGTCTATTTGAAGGTCAAAACAGCCATTACTTTTTAGTCTTTCAGTTTAAACTAAATACATTACCTGCAACACTGGTTTGGGAACTGTCCTTATAAAGTATATAAACATATCATCAGAAATCCTCCCTCCACAATTGTTCTTCTTTCTTATGAAATGCAGACTTGATAAAAGGGTGAGTTTTCAGCGCCTGCAGGGACCAGATTCAGTGGTTAACTTAACTTGTTCAAATAGGCAAGTGGTATCATGTAGCTTTACAAGCAGCAACCTGACCTTCTCACATTGACCAGCAGTGACATTATTGTGCAGGAAGAGAAGCAGTCACATCATTTCTGTTTTGCACAACCTGCTTAAAGTTTGCAACTAAATGCTTGTCTTCAGTTGAGCTGACAAGAGAAAAGAGGGGGCTCAGTGAACCATGGCAGGGCTGCCATGAAATGACAGGAATCATTGGCATACATTTCAAATAGCTCTCTCAATCCTATTAAAGTATTGCAGTCCTGCTTTAAAATAGACAAGTATGAAACAACTTTGATAGATAGAGACTAAAATGGCTTATTGATTTTTTTTTAAGACTGAAGAAAATTACCCAAAATGTGTCATTCTTTAACATTTAAAAATATACTACATAAAAAATGAACAACTGCAATAAATAAAACTTTAAAGAAATAACTGCTTCAGTATGCAAAACTGACAAGTGCAGAAATGTGAACATACAAATGCACATTTTCATAAAACCGTAAAATTAATGTCAAAAAATACAAACGCTGAACTACAATTCAAAGATAGCAACAAAATTACACTTTAATTGCATCATTTTACATTAACACAATTTTTCCCTTCTAGAAGATTATTGATACTAAGAATCTGAAAATCCATTTTCCATTGTTCTTCTGGGATTGGATGTGACATCCAGGCTGAAGAAACAGATTGAAGAAAGAGAACTGTCTCTGTTTTGCATAACACTGTAGGATGTGTCAGGTTCAGCTTGCAACGCCAAAAAGTCTGGGATAGAATTCTGGTCAGGCTGAATTTCTAGCTTGGAGCCACACTGATGTTTGAACTACCTCTTGTTTCCTGGAATGATAAATAAAGAATAAAAAAAACCAAAAAAGGAGAATCTACATTTACTGTTAAATTCCTTTCACAAAGGTATGTATACGAAGTATTTGCAAGTGGTTGCTTCTTGTTTTAAACACTTACTTTGGTACCTAAGAACCAACAGTCATATTTAATAAAAAGAAACAAAGGACATTTTCTCAAGAATTCTGCACGAGTAAGTGTTAGAAAACAATAACCTACTTTATTTGAAATACTACAAATACTTACAGAGAACTTTTACCCCTCTTCATTATAATTACCAGATTTCTTTTTTATCAAATAAGCAAACTTTTTCCACAGTCTGCCTGTCACTGTTACTAGGAAACATGTCATGCTAACCATGGAAGGCATTTGTCTACTTTTAAATGTATTTCATCATCAATTGAAATCAAACTCTTAATAGTATTCAAATGCTAGCCTGTTAGAAAATGCCCAGAAAATATCCGCTGAATGTATGTTGATGGGAACATGATTCATACTTCAATAAGTCTCAACATTCAGTCAAACAGATATAAAGGTTAGACTAGTTAAAATTCAACATTAAAGAACTTCCAGCACCAAAACATCAGGCATCCTACTTTGAAAGATTATGGATAATATCAGTATATCAGTACTAATAATTCTTTAAAAAATCGTAAAGAAAGACATTCTCTATTCCCCTAAACAAATAAAAGGAAACTCAGTGCCATATTGCTCTTCTGCCTTTTACCAATGCATTATAAGATGTGAAAATAACAAACATTTCATCAGGTCTTAAAATATGTGAAAGCATCACATGCAAAGCATAGTTATGGAACAAAAAAATTAAGACACTGAATGACCATTCAGTATCTTTGGGGTTTAGAACACTCTCTCTTCAGCGTTTCAGGAAGAGTATACATGCATATATAAACACACACACACAGAGGCATAAACCCATATATACAGACACACAGATTCCAATACACATACTCATAGGTATCTGGAGAGAGGCTGAAGGGTGTGTGCATATTCATATTTCAACAAATCCAGTCTCAATCATGTGCACAAAGACACATCATGAAAAATTCACCTTTCCTCTGATACTATCGCTGAAGAAAAACCAATTGTTGCCTCTGACACCTACTTCAACAGGTCCCTTTGATATGGACTCTTTTGATTTCCTGATTCACACAAGTTATATTGCAGCCACTGTAAACAACCAGATTATGTTCTTCATTAAGAACCCGTACAGTAGCAAATTCAGATGACTGTTTCAAGTACATAGTTAAAATGAGGTAGTTCTCTGAGTTTTTCTAAATTACAGGGCTGATGAGGATGAGATAATCAGCAGGACTAGCAAGTAAGATCTGTAACACTCTAGTTTTTCCATCCTTCTGGGTTCAACTCTCTACCAAATGAGAACTGCTAAAAAGCCAATGCACAAATGCGATTTGCTGCATTTGTACCAGCAGACCAGAAATGGGATCTCAGTGAAGGCTACTACACCAATTAACAGTCTGTTCTTCGTACACTTCAATCATGTGACCACACAGACAAAATTCTCTCTAAAATAGCAATCATTCATTAAAACCATTTCAACAGTATTGAAATATGCAAACAACTTGTGATGTTCTAAAAAAACTTCCACATGTAAAAAGAATTAAATCAATAAGCTGTAAGCTACAAATGGGTTTCACTCTGGATAACAAATATTGAAGACAAATTTAAACATATTGGTTTGCACTGCTTTCAACTGGGTTGAAATTAATCAGCATACCACAATGAATGAAAAATCTTATGCTATGATTAAACTTGCACATTACTCTATTCCAAGCTGTAGTGAGGGGGGTTTTTGAAGAATATGGCATCAACACCCCAGTAAAGAGATAAGAAATCAGATTTCCTTTGAGAGTTGCAAAAAAAATGTATGAAACTTAATGATTGGCAGCAAGTCAATAGACTATGTTACAGTAAAAGCTTCACTGTTGGGGGAAAAAAAAAAGCTCTGGTTTAGTTATCTAGGGTCTGTGCTGTACTTCTTACAAAGAACAGAATACTAGTCATTGAACAGAAGGAAAATCAGATTTAATAGCAATGTGACTGATGTAAAAAAAAATTTGGCTGTTACTCATAAGAACTGTTTTGATCCAATATTTTTATATACTCTCATGATGAATGAAAAAACAGTATTCTATAGGTTAGAAAAAAAATACTCAGAACTGTTATACCATTCATTGTCTGAACACATACCTTTACAGAGGAATTTTAAAGGCAGTTATAATTTCCCCAACGGACCTCTTTCACCATTATTGTATTTAGACACCTTTCTAAAACATGTATTAAACTGACAAAATCAAATGGCTATGCCAGAGCTGTAGTGATAATCCATCATATAAATATGCATTTAGGTAATTTTTAAAAGAGGAATTATTTATCTTAAATAAGGTGTCTATTTGGGTAAATCTTTAGCACAGCACTTTTATTTATCCTGTAAGCTGTACATGACTCTGTCTGAAATGTTATACTTCACCAGGTAAATAGGTATTTAGGACACATATGTCTAGCAAAAATATGCTTTCAAAATATTTATGTAATATAGTAACTGATCATGTCCTGTGCACATTTTTCAAAGTTTGATAGCCTAACTTTATAAAACATGTTTTCTTGAAGACAAAATATGAAAAGTTAGTCTATATTATAGAATAATTGCTTTCTAAATCTTGGTTAACTCAAGCAATTTTTTACTAGACGTCGAAAAGACTTCTAAAACAGTTCTACTCTATGGTTACTCTGTGACTAACCTCAGATCAAATTTAGGATCTAGTTTAAAGGTTGTCTCATGATATATGAGCTGTTTTACCACAGTTAAAACTCATTCATAGTGGGTTGCTTTATTACGATGATATTGTGAGGGAATATTTTCATACCATCATTTATAATACCCTTATACTATGTTTCTATTGCAATGCCAGCCTACCTGATAGCATCAAGTTGTGATCAAAGATGTCTATTTTGCTTTTGTATATCCATATTTGTGGAATAATATGCACAGTTGGACACTTCAAATTAGAAGACTATGCATGTGTTATGACAGTGGTGCAAACAGATAATTTCATAGGGAGATAAACTGTTACAAGTATATTGTTTATCTTCAATTGTAGGAGAAAAATCTACAGCTGAAGCTGCAAATAAGTCAGAATAGTTTCAGGCTTCAAAACCTACACAAAGATAATTTTACTGGAAAATTTTCACAGCTTTTCAATTTCCCTCAGCTATGTATGTTACTACAAAAACTTCTTCCACTTCTCAGGTTTCCCACCGCTTATTTTTGTCACTTCAAACTGTTTTCAAATACTCAATTTCAAAACACAGTAGCCCAAACTTCTCTTCTGCTTTCTTCTGACATGTAACATGCTACCTTATTAAAAAATATTATTATTAGAAAATCAGAATAATAGCGTTAAGGTTTTTGTGCATTAAGGCTTCTGGGTTATGCATAAAATAACAACTGGCTCCAACTGAGGTAAAAAAGCCATGAAACTGCTCGGAATCAGAAGAAACCAAATAAGAGACAAAAGATCATAAAGATTAATACTCAATACAAGTTATGACAGTTGCCTACCTGTGTGTTGATGTGGTGTAATAACAAGTTCAGTGTTATATCTCAAGGTAAATACAACACAATTGTTGAATTACAAGGCCAAAATGTGATCTGGAATTCACCAGAATACAGGACACTTAGGTGTTGTGAAGATGCCTGACAGCAAACAAGTGCAGAGGGCAAAGCAAGCTGTAGTTTCTTTGGAATTCTAGCGACCCCTAAGATCTCTGGAAAGGCAGTAGCACAGTTTCTCAAGAGTAAGAAGAATTGTCATTTAAGTACATATGCAGAGAATGGTGGGGGGAAAGTGAGACTCAGTCAATATATTTCTCCACAATTGATTTCTGATACTCACTCCTCTCTGCCCAACTCCAGAACATACAAATACACAGTAATACCAGCAGACAGCAAATCAAATGGCCAATAATACTCTTTTCAGCTTCTCCCACCTATGCTATCCTTGCAGCTTGCATCATTTCACTGCTGCAATATCAATTCCAGTAAGTGTTAAGAAAAGAACCACTTTGCAGCACTTATGTGGAAATCCTATTTCCCTACAGAGAAAGATGTACATTGTCAGATCATTCACAACCTCCTACTCAGACTGCTGTTTCCAAAACTGAGTTGCCTTTTGCCAAGGGACTTACAGTATGCTGCTCTTTCTTTTTTGTTTTGTTTTTTCTGTTAAAAGTAACTCCAAGAGCCATTTCTTACTCTCAGTGAAATAACCAAATAAAATGCTACAAACAGATATTTAAAATGGAAAGTATTACTTGTGGATGGATGTCAGTGCGATAGAGTGCTAATTACAAATTTTTTCAAAGCAGCAATTGTATGCTGGCCAAAACTGGAAGTTTGCTTCCCATGTCAGCGATCTTGCAATTCTGTATGCTGAGGCAGTAGGACTAAATTGGTGCTCTGACACAGTGTAAGAAAACAGTAACATTCGGGATAAATTTTAATTGTCAGTACTCCTGCCTGGATTGTGCAAACAATTTGCTATCAGAGAATAATTCAATGGGCTGCCAACTCATTACATATTAAGTCAGGAAGGTAGACACACAACACACTTTGGGTGCTGCTAGCCAACAATACTAATGGCTTTTTTCATTATCAAGAATTCCCTCTTCCACTTTCAGGAGTTTTTAAACTAACAGGAGTCTGTAATATCTGGAAATTACAATTTTTTCTTACTTTCCTAATGCTCTTGCATTTAATTCGCTCAGTGAAATCACACTCTGGAGGCTCAATTAAAAGCAAAGAGAAAGATTTCATTATATATTGTATTTGTTTTTCTAAAAGAAAGTCCTGTTTCATTCAAATGTACTTAGACCTGGTATGTTTGAAGAACACACAGGACTGGATGGATTACCACACCAGATGAACACTTTATCTTCAATGTTTTGTTGGCTTAAAGACAAATAACTTGATTCTGCACTGCTAATTTTGAGGTTTTCTAAAAATTTTGGCCAAATTCCACACACAGCCTATACCACAAGTCTTTGTTCCAGATGCTTCATTTGGAATACACAGGGAAGTTTCTCATTTTTAGGTCACATTCTCTGCACTGCACTAATACCAAAGTATTAGACAAACAATGCCGTGCTCTTTTTTTCACAGAGAAATGACCAGTCTGTTTTGATTTCAGTCCAAGTTTCCAAATTCATTAGTACTTTTTGCCCATGATACCTATCATCTTTCCACTTTCTCAAGAATGGAAGCAACTTTTATTTATTTATTTAGAATCTTGGTGGCCAGCCCAAATGACTGTTGCTTTACTTTGTGCTGCATGCTGCAAACAACACTGAAAGGTACACTACACTTACTATTATGACACCACTCTATGTTTCACAGCAGTGTGCAAGATCATCACTGCCTTTAACTGATGCCTTTCTTGCTTCCAAGGAAGGCTCTCCTACTATGTGACTTTTCCCCCAGCTTCTCATTGCCTTAGATCAGTATGTCGCTGTCTCATGGTTCCCTCTCAGCTCTCTGTTTCTTTCCAGCAAGAAGGGGAGAACAAGACTACAATCAAGAGATGAAAAGACTCACAACACCATACTAAGGCACCACCAACTCCCAAAGTAGTCCCCCCCACTCATCCTTTTCTTCTGGGAAAACAGTCCCTATTTCACTAGTTAAAGTGTCAAACTTCATATTCTCGTGAGATATGTATTCAGCCATCATCTGAATTCCTATCCAGTGGGACTGTCTGACGTCAGCCTTCAAAGTTTCATATGAGTTGCATGTATACTGCTGCTCTAGCAGAAAAAGGAAAAAAGCATATTTACATTCATTTTGCCAAACATTAGCATCTTCTGTCCAATCATTTGAATGCAGAAGTGCTAGGAGGAAACAGCTTAGAGAACAAGGGTTGACACATACAGTGTGAAATCTTAAGGTGCTTGAATGCAATGAGGGAGAAAGTGAGACAGAACCACGTTTCATCTCCCTAACTGTGCTACAGTCCACATGAACTTTGTGACAGGTCTCTGTCTCTCAGCCACACTTCACTAGCTTCTGCTGACATTCAGCTGTCAGACAGCAACCCTTTACCATGCCCCTAACATGCTCTACAGCTTCACCCAATTAACTCGCTTTCACTTGACATTGCAGCAAAAAGCTTCATAATAGGTGGTCAAGGTGCATGGTGTCTGCTTGCCCTCTAACTGCTCACGCACAGTAAAATGCTACCTTCCTTTTTGTCTGTTTGCGACGAACCGGCGCAACTACAATTTAGGCATTCTGCTACTAAATGGAACAAGGACAGTGGACCTTTGCCAGCAGTGCATTTATTTATCTCTTACCAAAGACTATCCTAGAGCCAATAATCATAGAAATTTTAGCAAAAAAAGAAATTACACTGATTCAGTAAAATACTTCAATCACTTTATTCTTAACAAAAATAAACTGTAATAGCAATTTGGTTTCAAGGGGAAAGAGGGGAAAAAGTAATTATTTACAATAGTAGCACTTAACAACATAAAGGAGGAAGGTCTGCAAACAATGCAAGTGTCTTTATGATTCAGCTTTCTTGCATTAAAAAATCTTTAGGTATTCAGAAGATTAATTTTTGCTATACATTTCTGCCAAATATGCAGTATTTTTTAGGAATATTTTTAGAAATATGGATCTGCGTAGCTGGAAAAACAAATAAACTATTAAAAATATGGAAATCAACATTTTAGGATTCATTTGACAGCTCACAGAAAAACAAGAACAAACATGCAACTCACTGTTACTTTGCTGACAAATGCCTTGAGAATACTTCAATTTGCTCACTACTTATCTCAAGTATATTTCTATATAAATATACAGAGTAGGTCAGAAAAGTCCCTTAAAAAGTCAATATGTATGTAATAAGTACTGATGATGCTCAAGTGCTCTTTGCTGAGGAGGGTGGAAGAGTCTGGATTGAGCACTGGTGTCTGGTGAGTGAAACTGTAAGAGTCACTATAGCAAATACCTTCTAGTGGCCTTATGGGTTTCAACCACCACAATTCCAACAAGACAGGACTCAAAAGACTATCCACATAGCCCTTTAAGATTCTGGTTTGCTTAACTACAGCAAACTCGCATGGGTTATGTAATCTATTTTCTTTCCCAGCATATCTACAGGGAAAAGTCCCCTTGCAGTTCTCTTTAAAAACCTTTGCAAGGGTATTTTTTCCACACAAGAAATCTTATTTTCACAAAGAGAAGCAGAGATTGAGACTGTAGAAAGGAGAAGCTCAACAGAAGTCCTAAGCATGAAGCAAGGAAAACAAAAAAAGAAATACACTGATTAAGATGTAAAGCAGACTCCTCTCTTGACAGGAATTTACGGGAAGAACATAGAACCAACTTATCTTTATGAAAGGTGGTGAAAAGCAGCAAATCATAAGGAATTGGAACTCACATACTCTGGAAGAGGCTGCTGATGCAGAAGTGGATAGTTTCGCAGCAATGAAAAAAATACAGTGAACACCTCACTCAGATTCCATGCAGAAAAATAGCATTACTCAGAATTAAAATGAAGTGCCAGGGACATGCATGGCCTTGTAGTGAATAATTACTGTAGATCTTGTAAGTGAACAAATATTATTTTGGTTCACAAGGTATTGAGATTATAATCTGGTTTTGTTCATAATCCTGAAGTGACACAGGAAATGCTGATGTCAAGATTTGACAGCCTTTACTATCTGCTACCGAAGAGTAGATTAAAGCTCACTCTTTGGAGACAATGGAACTAGGAGCATAAACTGGATACAGACATGGTTTATGCAACCTATCTGCACCTATTTGAAAAACTGACTGATCAGACTCTGATATCCAAAATACAAACATCTGCATTTTGAATCAGAACACTTGCACAGCTGCATTAGCCTACAGGCTGATCTGAACCTCAGTTAATCTAAATAACTGTATTAAACTGAGAAGTCTCTTTAAAAAGATCCTCTAGTGATGGAGCGAAGAATGATTGACTTATACCATGTTTAGAAGTGAACTAATGTTACTTTTCCCATTTAATTTTCTCAAAATGAAGGTTTATTATTATTAAAATCATCAAGCTATTAGGAGAACAAAGGGTTCCATCCTTTCAGCACTGGCCAGTGCATGTAGATTTTCTGGATAGGCCACTGCAGATGTGTAGGCTTCTACCTCCTAGGCAAAATCCTGATAAGGGCTCCATCCCACTCCCCCATAAATTAATTACAGAAAGATTCACCAGGAAGAGGTACATTTGGCTCCCTGTAGGTTTAGTATAGTTTTCTAAGTTTCATTTGCTTATTCAAGGCAAGTACTTTAATGTTCATTGATCCCCAGTAAAACTTAGCTGAAGTAACTTCTACCCTTCTCCCACAGATTACATGCAACATCGGAAACAGTGTATCTTCAACAGAGTTCTAAAGCATAGTTTTGTAACAGTAATGGTCAGGGAAAACAGTTGGCTTTCCAGCAGTATTGCTTATGAAGTATCAGGTGATATCTGAACGGCCTAGAAAAAATATTTTGGCCTCTGTTTCAGTTGATGGCCAATATGTAGGTCTTCTGTAAATCCAATATCCAAATTACATTAACTGGGCAAGGAATCAAGCTTATCAGTTATAAACAACTTGAGTGTAGGTGAGCTAGGTTTACTCTCTCTATTGGTTTTGGCCAAATCTAAAAATACAATAATAATTCAGACTGAAATTAAATTAAAAAATCTAATAATTACTTCAACAGAACTTTTTATACTTATTAGATTCCTGAGCACAGCCTCCAAGAATTGGTCTTAACTCAGGTAACAGATCATCTCTTTCTGTGAGGCTGAATATGCAGTTCAAGTGAGTCCACTAGGCAAATGGAACTAATACTTCCTGCATACCAATCATATTTTAGATGAATAAATATTAAAAAAAATGTTAATGGAATTTCATCCTTTCATATATATTTAAGCCAAATGTGTGTTCTAAAAGCACTAAGTTAAAAACAACTGAAAAACCCCAAACAAACAAAACCAGACACCACCATCACATAACACACTACAAACAAACAAATAAAAAACCAGCCCAAAATCCAGAAACCACCAACACATAAAACACTCCAAACTTTCATCAGGTATGTAAAACTTTTATCAGAAGATTCATGAAGAACATAGAGGAAGATTTGGGAAAGTTTTTTTCAGCTTTTTGGTTTGTAAAATAAGAAAGGTGTAATACGACTTTAAAAAATTAGGTTTTCTAAAAAAAACCCAACCCAAAACAAGGATGTTTCAGTAATTTGGTGTGCCTTGTACATCCCAGAATTATACCTTTAATTCCTTTATTCAGAGCTCCCATTTACATTACAGTCTTCTAAAAAATCTTGTATCTAAAGCATAGTAAACTTCAGTAAGTTATTAAATTAAACTCAAAATACTTAAAGCGATAGGATGTTTAGACATATACAAATTAAAATTAAACTGTATGACGTGATGTGTCAGGAAGCTTTGCAAAGCCCTGCTTAGGTTACAATGTTTAATACTCAGACTCCCAAAAGAATGCAATGGATTTAATAGACAGTGTGAAAGGAAACTTGATGTCACACAGTCTTTGAAAGACTAACAGGCCCCTGACCATTAGCATATAACCACCATACAAGATGATCCTTCTGTGATCAAAGGAGGCCTTAGGTACTCAACAAAAGCTGAAAAATTAGTGAATTTTTTCATCATTGTGGTTCTGGCCTTCAGAAACTGTATGTGTAAAATCACCCGCAACACCTACACAGGATAAAAGGTTTTCAAAGCATTGGTGAACATACAAATTTAAGAGAGGCAAGTATTGAGATGTCAGCTTCATGGTAACATTTACTGAGTGAACTATGAGTTTATGGGCCAATTCCAGTTGAGACTGAGATCCGAAGGTGTGGTGTCTTAAATCAGTGTGGTTTTAAGAGTTCTGTAGGTGCCTCTCCAAAAATAGGATTTCCTTTAGGAATTGAAGGAGTTACACCATCTGAAAAGGACGGAATGGAATTATTGCATCTTCATAATGTCACTGCTTTCCTAACATCATCATATGTATCAGAGAAACTCTGCTGGTGATTAACCACACTCTTCGTGACCATATTTTTAGTAAATTTTATTACTCACTGTTCATTTTAAAGGTACCCTCCCTTCCACCACAAAGAAGAAAAAAAAAAGGGTGAATTGATTGCTAGACATAAAGAGGCTCCTATCTTTCCAAAATGTGGCATTTCTAAAACAAGTCAACAAAACCCCCAAATTCTTGTAAAACAGGGAAGTGAAATTACAGTTTAAGAAGCACGTTTCTTTCTAAATCCCTTTCTTCAACTTAACTGTTAAATAAACTGAAGAAAACAAATGTTACTTGAATAATCAAGATTATTATCATAATAATATCGTTTTAACTGACAGCAAAGCTCTTTACCCTGTGGAGTGCTCGTTTCCCATTTCAAAAATTTGTTCAATGGCTAGTTTATTCAACAGGTCACACTGCCTCGCAGAGTTCAGCCTCTGGAGAAAATATGTCCTCACTATACTCAACTAGAAAAACTGTGCCTTCCCCACATAATGTGGGTTTCACAGAATTCAACAAAAAGTTTTTATATGTAACTGAGAAACAACAGATAGATAGATAGACAGATAAATAAATAAATAAATAAATAACACCCTGTTGGGTAAATATTAAACAGTGGGTCTTAAATACAGAAAACCCAAGAAAAAGAAATATGAAGATGTAACTTGTTGTCTGTATTCCCTTAAATCATGCCAACATTACAGGAATAAAATTTTGAGTTAAGAACAATATTATGCTTTGTGCATTAATTGAATTTCCTATCTTTCTCTCTCTGCAAGTCATGCTAATATATTTCAAAGGTTTGGTTTTTCTTCATTTCCCACATTAACTTTTATGCTTAAAGTACAAAATGCAAGCAAATAGAAGTAGGTAAACATACGTAATTTCACAAGAAATACGTTATTCTACTGCAAACATGTCACAAAAAGGAATGCAAAGCTTTTTTTCACAGTTGAAAAGGATGGAAACATGCACAGTTATAGGAGAAGGCAGGGGAAAAGGGCATTAACAAGACAACAGGAAAACAACCTGATTTCATAAATTCCAGAAAGGCACAAAATAAAGTAGACTGCTGTGGTTTGCAGCTACCCTTCTTTACCACGCTCACTATCTCCCTTTGTCCAGAAGAGGATCCACCCTCCCCTGCATGACGTAGTGAGGTTAGTTCTGATAGTAAAATCTGCTGAGGGACCTAGGATGGAGACAATACCCAGCCTCGTGCTCCCATGACCTTCCCCCCAGTCTGCGCACCAGAAGCAGAAACTAAGAGGAAACAGAGCATCAGAGACAGTTGTCTCCTGTGGAGGGAAGGCTGACTGCTAGCTGGCACCATAAGATCTGGTGGTGGGGCTATGACTGCCTCTCAGCCATCCAGAGGGAAACACAAACCTCTTAACACAAAGAGAGAGTGTGTGTGTGTGTGTGTGTGTGTGCATAGATATAGATGCATATTTTTTAATGGGTGCATGTAACATTAGCCATGCTATATTATAAGTGCATGCTGCACATACACGCATTTCTGAGGCTAGCTGAGAAAGAGGCAGGCTCTCAGAAACACTGCCCTAGGTCATACTCCAATCTTTTTTTTCCCCTGTGATCTAGGCAGTGAGCTAGCAGTATAAAGTAAACAAGAACAGCAAAAAGACAACAAAAATTGTCGTTCTATTACCTATCATCCTGATCAAGTGACCTGCAATCCACAGGTTGCATCTACACATCTTGCACTCTTTATCAAAGTTAATATCTGAAGATCAGCACTGAATTTTCTCCTTATGAACAGTGCTTTACTTACTCAGCTTGAAACACAAAATCAAACAGGTGTCAAATCAAGAAAATAATTATTCACAACAGTATACCTTGTAGGATCTAAATTTAAAATGTCAAGAAAATATCAGGAAGATGACCGACTGGATTGCATGGATTCACTCACCATTTAAGCATCTACGCTAGATTCATTCAGGCACAGCTATGCTTTAATTCCCTCCAAAAATTTCTCAGCAAATTCAGAGTCTCAGAACAAACAGATGTTCCCTTTATGTTTAACCCACAGTTTAGCAGGGAATAATAGAAGCTGCCCAGCTCTCTTTCTTGAAATAACTTCTTCAAAAGGGAGGAGGAAGCACCTTGTGGCCTGAGTAAAAGTCCTTGAGTCTGGAAAGAAGTGAATTTGTCTGCCTTTGTAGAGAATATTCCTTTTCTTCTATAAAGCCAGTAAAATTGTGTCCTTGGCTCTGTTCTTTTGTAAAAACTTTTTCCCGGGGTTAAATGTCCTGGTCTATAATATCCAGTTCTCGAAATAACAGCCTGTCTAGCACTCCCAATACCTTCATTTCTACTGCAGCATTAACAATATGTGTAATAATATATGTATGTTTCTTTTAATTTGATGTCCTGGAAATGCTCCTTTGACAGGAGTGGGAAGAAGGCAAAAGAAACAGCAGTGTGTAGCAAACAGGAAGCAAATGTATGTGGCTGATGAATAAAACTCATAGCATATTACCAATGAAACACATTTCAAAAGACTAGTGCAAAGGTGTCTAACTAAGGAAAAAGCCATCACATGGCTTTTAGCTGTAAAAGTCTCCTGACTTACAGGTGCCCTCCGCAGCAACTGGGGCATTTCTGAAACATCTTTTTCAGGAAACTCCACCTAGTATTTGCAAAGAAAATAGAAGACTAGCTCATTCCAGTATTTCTCCTTTGAAAACTGGACAAAATAAAGTGTAGGCATTCACTGCCTTGCTCTCCGCTAATCTGCTGCAGGCAGAGAATGAACGCATGATTTTTACATGGCCAACTTGAACCTATACTTTAGACTTGCTTCCTTATCCAAATCATTAGGTTCTCTAAATCATTTCCAATTAGTTGCTCCTGAAGGTACAATTGTTGCATTGGCCTGCATTTAGGGTAAGAGATGAACACAGTTTTAGCTTCCAAGTGTCTTGTTTTCAGTCCTGGGAACTGAGGACCCTTGTTTGTGAGCTGGTAGTTCCAGTACCTCACTAGAAACACATTTCTAATGCCATAGAAATGCAAACCATGAAGGAAAAAAAAAGAAAGGAGATTACCTTCCTGAAAACATGACCCTCCTTTATTTGTGACTTAGCCAATGACTTGAAAGATTTGTTTTGTGCTTAACAGCGGAACAAACCTGCAGTCATTTAGTAACTTCATGGTTTCCATTAAACCACACAGCACGGACATT
>VXBT01001368.1:5592-22483 GCA_013400235.1 Oriolus oriolus
GGCTGCATCCAAAGCAGCGTGGGCAGCAGGGGAGGGAGGGGATTCTGCCCCTCTGCTCTGCTCTGGTGAGAGACCCCACCTGGAACACTGCATCCAGCTCTGGGGTCCCAGCACAGGAAGGACATGGACCTGTAGGAGTGAGCCCAGAGGAGCCATGAATATGATTAGAGAGATGGCACACCTCTCCTGTGAGAAAAGGCGGAGGGAACTGGGGTTGTTCAGCCTGGAGATTAGGCTTTGGGGTGACATTCCAGTGCCTCAAGGGAACCTACAAGAAATCTGGAGAGGGACTTTTTACAGTGCCATGTAGTGATGGGACAAGGGCTTTAAACTGGAAGAGAGCAGGTTTAGATTAGATATTAAGATGAAATTCTTTACTGTTAGGGACTGAAACTGGTTGCCCAGAGAAGCTGTGGATACCCCATCCCTGGAGGTATTCAAGGCCGGGTTGGATGGTGCTCTGGACAACCTGCTCTAGTGCAAAGTGTCCCTGCAGGGGGCTTGGAACTAGATGATCTTCAAGGTCCCTTCCATCCTCAGGATGCTCAGGTCTTGTAGTACTGGCATATCAGAACAAAACTGATTCAAATGTGACTGCAAGGAATGTCTTTTGTATATGTCACTGCAATACTTTGGTGTCCCTTGTGAACCTTTTATAATTTCCTCTTGCAGTTCTTTATATTTTTCTTCTTACTTAAATAAGAACAACTGGGTGGGTGCCATCTTTATCTTTTACTTCTGTAGAAGGAAGCAGAGTGGTGGTTTTATGGATAAAACACTGCTAAGATAAATCAACTTGTATGATTTGTCTTCAAGGATCATTCCTTTGTGGGAAAAATATTTAAAAGGCTTTAATGTTAACTGGAACTTCCTTCTGAATACCCTATTGGTGGTGGAGTAGCAGTCTTTCGGCTCCAGTGGGGAGAAAAAAAATTCAAGTGTCATCAAGTGTCATTGCCATTAAGTATAACATGCTTCTGAAAAGGACTATATTTCCTGACTGAAGTATGGTTTGGGATAATAGCATCTCTAGTTTATTCGAGCATGGGATTTGTAGTGCCTGAAAATCTAAGTGAAGTCAGGGTGAAGGGTCTTTTTGTTGCTTTAGCGTGGGATGTTGCTTTTGCGTAATCTACTTGTGTTGAACATATGGAGTATTTGAATATGGAGCGATCCTCCTCCTGGAGAAGAAGTTGTAACAGCTGAATAAAAGTGCTACAGCACCACTCCTTTTTGCTTAGCAGAACATAAACAGTTTCCTATGTAAGTGCTGAATAACGACCTTTGCAGGTGGTCCTGTATGAATACCTCCACCCATAGGGATAAACATGTGGGAATTCAGGCTTGTGGAACAAGGGAGTGAAGGTCATTTGGGTTGACCTGGCTTCTCTCGACTTTTAGGAGGTATCTATGCTTAGCAATTGACTGTACATTAGGAGCAAGAAAGGCAGGTACACTTTATTACTTGCATTTGACACCATTTTTATTTGAATCTTGAGAGTGGTAGCTGGTAAATGGAAGACTTTGTCTTCAAATTGGTAACTGCAGGAGGAGCAGGAGCTGTTTTTAATCTTGTCTTGTGTGGCTGTGTGTGCACATACATGCAGGAGGAAACAGAGGAGGGGAACTCAAACACTGATGGGTCAGTCCGTAGGGAGAACAGGTTTTCCAGAAACAGAAGAAGCAGTATGCACTGTGATGACAGGGAAGGCTACGAGACCAAGATTATGTATAAATTGTACATTCAAAGCTGAGTGGTGAAGATTTCCATGGGTCCCAGAAGAATCACCCGGGCAAATACTGAGTTTCTGGAATTTGTTTTTTCATCTTGTAGGTTGATGGCAATGCTCTTGGCATTTTTATTTGAGATAGAGCTCTTTCTGCCTTTCATTCCTGGTCGGTGCCCTAGTCCTTTTTCTTCCCTTATCCTTGCATTCTCTGCATAAAAAGTCCTGATTGATAAAATGTTACCAGGCAGTATCCGGACTGTGTGCTGGTGTTTTGAATTCGGGTAATTGTGTTGGGTTCAGGCAGTAATTGTCTAAAAGATTGCTATAGCCATGGTAAACTTAGACATTACCAAAATAAACTTTTCAGAATTTTCCTGTTTGATAATCATGCCTGTTAAGGTGAGGGGGGCAAAATGAAGACAATTTTTGTTTGTGCTGCAACATTCAAACCAATGCACAGCTAATCAGTCAGTGAGACAATTGATCTGTAACTGGACTAAGGGAGCTGTGAATGTGTCTTTGGAGCCAAGTACCAAGCATTGAGCTTGATTTTTGTGTTTCAGGGGAGAATTTTGGTGTGATTTTTTTCCTTTTTAAACAAAAGTACGAGTTTCCCACTGGTGACATTCCTTCTGTGTTTATGACTTCCTTTTACCTGTATAGGAGTTGTTAGTCTTTGCTGGGATAGTACTTCATGCTTTAAGAAGTCTCTGAGATAGGCTCTCTAAATATGGAAACATGCTTTGCAGTTAAGCATCTATCCTGATTACATGTCAGCACTTCATGTACAAACATGAAATGTGTAATTCTACTTTCAACCTTTGTAAGGACTGTTTCCATATGAAGGTGTTAGGGCCGTATTTTTGTTCTTAAAGTAATTTCTGTTGAGTATTAAAAAGTATAAATCAGTTTATTTTCTTTCAGAAACTCAGTAGTGATTACACTAGCATTTTTTTTTGTAGTCCTCAATGCCTTTTGTATAATTTCAAAATAATAATAACTTACATAGATGAGACATATTTTACTACATTCTAACAATGATATGATTTTTCTTCCCCTCCAGGAATTGTGGTACTTGGATTAAACAGATCTCATGCCAAGAATGCACTTAGCAAAAATCTTGTAAAAATGGTAAGTGAAAAGAATAGTTTTTACTACAAAGGTGAAGTATTGGAATGAAGCGTTTTAAAAAGTGTTTGGTTATTGCCCTTCCTCCTTTTCTCTGTAGATGTCAAAAGCTGTGGATGCTTTGAAATCTGATAAGAAAGTACGAACTGTTATATTCCGGAGTGAAGTCCCGGGGATATTCTGTGCTGGTATGCAAACTTAATTTTCCTGAGAAGCTGGAAATCTGTATTCTCATATTGCACTAAAAAAAAAAAAAAAAAGGCCCAGATTCCAAGGAAACATGTCTTTTTTATATATTGATCTCAGTAGCAAACAAAACATTTTTGTATGATTTTCCTCAATTGCTAACATGAATCAAATATTGGGTTTATTCTTTCTGTGTCATAAAGTATTTCAGAATATGTAATAGTTTAACCATGATGGTGAAAAATAATTTAATTGATCTAGAAGCTCTTGCAAGTATGTCAGAATAAGGTGCAAATAATTTTAGAGGCCATATAAAGAGGCTTTGTAGAAAGCTGTATCAAACCTGTGTTTAAATGCATTAACGTGAACTTTTAATTAAAGAAACATATGTAAACGTAAAATTTCATGATGAATATGTATGTTATGCAGGCTGAATGTATTCTCAAATTAAAAAGAAATCAAAACAAAAAGCACACACCCCAGCCTACATATCCAACAGTTACATGTGTCTTGCCAAAGTGCTCAGAAAAGCAAAAGCTCTCAGCTACCAGATGCTGGGAAACAGAATTTGCTGACATGTCAAGATCAATTCATACAGCAGTATGTTTTATGAATACCAAGTGAATAGTCTTCTTATTTAAAAACGTTTCAACCAGTCCTTGCTTTATTCAAATTTAATTTAAATCCATTTAAAACAGAAGTAAAACAGTTTGTTCTTTCTAATATATTAATAGAACTGTCAAGAAATAGATCAGTTCTAAAATTTTACTTTTCTGATCATTTATCTAGTTATGCTTGATAGCCCCAAATAACATAATTATTTTAGTTTTAGATGCAAAATAGTTTTTCCAATTTTTTAAATATGTAGCATACCTAAGCCCTTTTAGTTGAGTTTAAAATTATTTTTGTTGCTTTTAGTAAGTCTATTCTTGTGCAGATACAGTTTGTCACTGACAAGACTTGTGAAAATACTTGTCTTGGAAAAAAGTTCAGTTCAGTACTGGAAAAAATCAGTTCAGTACTTAGTAATACATAAAAATAGGTTACATGTGTATGTATTAATCAGCATATTTAATTTAAAGGTTGTATGCTGTTCTAAATAAAGAAGTTTTAAGTTTTTGTAATCTCAATAAAAAAGGTTTAAAAACTGTAGTTTTTAAACTGATGAAGAATGAAGCATCAGAGCAACACATGCAAATGGTGTTTCAAGTTAAATGTTATGTACTTGAAATAAAAAAGTGGCTGTTGGGTTTTTCTAATGATGTTTTTTATTTGGCGTTTATTTGACTTGAATTTTGTAGTAATGTTATATTGGAAATAGGAGAGCAGAAATACTGATTTTGAGGGAGACTATCTCATATATAGTATACTACTATTATTGTACTTACGAGCTCCAAGTGCATCTCCAGTATTCTTTGTTAGCTGTCTCTTCAGAGCTATTTTGGTATTAAGATTTAACATAGTCATTGCTGCTTGTTTATCTGGCTTAAAAAAACAAGCAATTCAATGTACAAGGGCATTAGGAAGGAAAATTAAGCCTGAAAAGAAGACAGTGAAAGACAAGGGCTGGGTAGCTACATCTGGATCTTAACCCAGAGAGTAGAGATACGGCGTGAACTAGGTGTCTGTAATTTTAAAAAAGTGATGGGTAAAATCTCCTTTCTCCTAAGAAAGGAGATTTCTGTAGCTGAACAAGTGAAATAAAGGATGTTCCAACAGTGGTAACTGTTGGAAATTCAGAGTGAACCAGAATACTTGAGGCAGAGTTTGTTAATGAAAATAGGCAAAAAGTGCACAGTAGATGGATGGATTGCTTCGATAGGTGACTTTAATGGGTGTCTCTAAAGAGAATGATAA
This sequence comes from Oriolus oriolus, assembly GCA_013400235.1. Taxonomy (NCBI): domain Eukaryota; kingdom Metazoa; phylum Chordata; class Aves; order Passeriformes; family Corvidae; genus Oriolus; species Oriolus oriolus. The sequence goes on from VXBT01001368.1 coordinate 10,494, forward strand.
TAGAGAGATCTGGAAAAAACAGATTCACAGCTTAGGGAAGTAAGACGAAGAGAGGAACATACTGGATGTAAGAAGGCATTTTCTGGAGGGGACTCAGGAAATTTGGTGGAACAGAAGAAAGTGTTTTCAAACTTAAATGTTAAAGGAGAATGTGTTGCTTCAAGAACATTTAATTTCCTTAAAAAATGCAAGGATCATCTTGTGAAATGTCACATTTTCTTATGCCTTATCGTGCTATTTAGTTAGGCTAAACCTGAAATGTTTTTATTTTTTTGTATTTCCTCAATGTTTTCTTGCTAACATGTAAGAGAATGTATGTTTTTAAAAATACACTTTTATGATTATTTTTTGGACCACCATCTGATGTTTTACAGACCGCATATTGGGAAACTTTGTCCTAGAATGTAGTTCCCTTTTATGTGTGGAATGAAATCCAAAATCATTAAATCTTGCCATTCCTTAGCTATCAACAAATATCTGTGAAAGCCACAAGCCAAGTGTCTTGTTTCCTTCTAAAGCCTAGTCCACAAAACATGAAATCCAACCATTTTTCACAAAGTAACAGTGTGGATGATTAAAAGATTTAAACCCTGTTGATGACTGATGTAGGTTTGGTTATGACTTCAAATTATGGAATTTTCACATGGTGAAATGGGAGTGGGACAAAAATGGAATTGTATAACAGAATGTAGAGATGTGCCAGAAATCATATCCTTTCATTTCTGCATAAAAATTCACTCTGAGTCTTTACCTACTCTTTTCTTTGTGTCTCCTTTTTAATACTTCGTACATCCATGGGTGCAGAAAGTTCCTCATTAATGCTCTAGCACTGATCAAAAGGGACACCCGGAAGTCAAAGACTTGCTTGTCTGGGTTTAAGGATGTCTGTGATTATGCATAGACTATGTCTATGAGTAGTTATGTCTATGAGGGCTTCTTGTGCTTCCATTAGAAATGCTCTGGCACCGAGTCAGTTCTTGGCTCCTTTCTTTCTCCATCTGAAACCAGGTAAGTAAAGTATTGGCCTTTCTGGAGTGAACACATGTGACCAGTCCTGGCCTATGTAAGTTGTGGCTCTGTACTTGTCCCATGCTGCAGCCAAAGCAGGTGAGGACTCTCTACAGGAGTCTTTTTGTTTCCTGACAGTGTTCCATTCTTGAGGAGGGCATAGGCTTATGCATGGAATAAGGCAGGTGTGCTGTGGGTAAAGTGTCTGTGATCAAGTAATCATGGGCTGTGCTGTGTTCACACAAGGGGCCAAATTACATTTGCATAGGCAATTTGAATAGCTTGATTTTTCATTATTAATATAATTCTAACATATGTATATTATTGATATTGCTGAGTTACTTCTTGTGAGCAGATTTTTAGGCTTTTTCATCTTGAAAATATTTCTAGAAGTAAGTATGCATAATTGTGTTGGGTGATATGATACTGTGAGGAAGAGGCAGTATCCACAAGTTGTTGCAAAACCTTATTTTATGTCAGTATGTTCAAAGAATGGATAAGGCTGGAGGAGACTTCAGTGAGGTCATCTGGTCCAACCTCCCTGCTCAATCAGGGTAATTCTGGAGACAATCTTAGAGCTTCTGATTTTAACTACATGAGGTCAAAAAAAAGGTACAAATAAAATACATTGCTTAAGAGTACTTTTTTTTTTAGTTTTCAGACAGTATTTGATAATGGCTTTGGTCTGAAGAGTTGAACAAGCTAATATTGCAACTTAAAGCTTTTGTTGTTCAATTTTCTAAGGCTTTGAATAAAAGCTAAAGTAATATTTATCGAACTTCTAGTTATTATAGAATTTTACCTTGGGAAATGTTTTGGCTGAAGCTGAAGACTGCTGCATGGTTTTAGGTCTCCTGCTTTCTTCTATTTTTTCTATCTCACCCACTCTTCTCAGTGTATTTGATGACATGAAATAGGGATTATGCTATATTTTGCAATTGAAAACTATGGATATTTGAGATCGGGTAATATTCTTCCCTTTTTAAACAGTTTTATATGTTGATGGTTATAGTTATTAAAGAAACAGATTCCTTTTATATTCTTTTCCTTTCAACTTTTTGCTTGCTGTTCATTGTATTGTTGTTTTTCTTGGTATTGTCATGTTCCTCCAGCCCTCTTTTCATGTCCTATCAAGAAGGCATTAAAAAAAACATATTCCTCATTTATTTGTCTCAGGCAGTAACTTACTGGCCCATTGTCCATTGGTTCAGTTTACAGTTCCTGCTAATAAATAAAACCCATTGCTACTGATTTACCATTCAGAGTAGTTCCTCTCGTGCCTGAACAACCAGGGCAGTTGTTTAACTCTTACTGCCCAAGTCCAGTCAGGGATCATTTCTCTTAAAAATTCATGTGTGAGTTGTTGCCAGTTTCCCTGCATCCATCCCTCCTGCATCCATCCCTCCTCTGCTGATATGCAGAAAAAATCCTAGTATCTCAGAAAGGAGAAGAAGGACTAAAGGAACACACTGCTTCTGGATTTTGATTTGCATGGGAGAGTTAGGAGAGCTTTTCTGGGACAAGATCTTGAAACTTTTTGAGACTTTTGTAGAGACTTTGTCTAGAGTATTAAGTATTTCGAATGGTCCCTCTTCAGTATTGTTTTTTCAAAGTGATCTGGACTACATGAAATAGAGGTTATGAGATTGATGGGTTATTTACTTTGTATATGTGTGCATACAAAGAGAGCAAGCTTTGGAACAATTTTTACTTGACATATTTGAAAAATGTTCTTTGGAGACCTTATTTCAAAAATCTTGGAGACATATCTGAATATAGACAGTTAACTTTTTGCTGTTGTTGTTGTAACAGGCTTTCAAGACAGTTTGAAAAATTTGGATATTTGAGCTCTTTAAACCACTTTGACCTAAAAGTTGCTTCAGCGTGGCCAATTAAGTCCCTTCTTGGAAAAGCAGAAGTAATCTCTCTGCCAGAAAAAATTCACCATTTGAATCTGTGGTGTGAATAAAGCCAACCCAAATGCTTTTCCTGTTGGCATAAATTGTCTGCATCAGAATTTTGTTTCCAGCAGGGTTAAGTTGGCTATATGGAGTCTAATTCCCGGCTGCCACTTCCAGCTGGTGCAGTTTTCCTGGCAGAAGTTTATGAAGCAGACAAGCCTGGTAGAGCAGATCCTTGAAGACTTCTTTGTTTATGGGGTTTTGATGTGGAGGAGTAGAGGAGTTTCATAATAGCTCTCAAATACTTGACCTACTCTTATTTTTATAGAACTAGCAGGAGTAGTAGGGAGGTATTACTGTGGGTGTAGTCTCCTTTTTTCTTGCAGTCTCTGTTAAACAAGCAAGGAGAAAGTGTATACTTTCCCAGAACATACTTGGTTCTCCAGATTTCAGCGCCTGCACCAGAAACTGAGAAGAGAGTTTGTGTATTGCTCCACTCTTCCCTCTTGAGCATTCAGGTCACACATGAAAATGTTTTAGTGTCTTCTGAGTATTTCTGTTGCTGTACATACCTTTCATTCCCCCAAATAAACACCTTTTGATGTAGACTGTAGCTAGGTTCTTTTCTCTTTCTTATTCCAAGCTTTCACCAATGTTCAGACTCCAAGTGATGTTAGCTGCCCGTAGACTAAGGCTCAGTGACAGCTGCATTTCCCCTAGAGCAACATCAGTGAAATGCGTCAGGTTGGTCAGCCGTGCGGCAGCTCTGTCTTGTGAGTGTGTGCACAGTCACCTGTTACCTTTGGATTCTACAGCTTGCGTTTGTCCGACAGATGATTTTGCTTCTTAATTTTGTTGTTGTCTTTCTGGAATGACTAATTCCTGTCATGATTATCTAGAGCACGTGTTGAACAACTGAGCCAGTAAAGAGTGCAGTCAGGATTGTGGTTTGATCCTCTAGTCTTTTTCTACAGAAAAAAATCCCAGTAAGAAAAACTGGTTTAAATATCTTTCTTTTGTAAGTACCTCAGTCAGCTGACTCCAAATGCTCCTCTACCTTCTACTGTGACAACACATACTAAATTTCAGAAGAAACTGGAATGGCAGTGGATTTTTCAGAGCTAAAAAATGCAAATAGGAGTTTTCCAGGAAGTTTTTCAGTAAGAATAGGAAAATCTAACTGTGTTCATTTTTTTTAATTTCCAAAAGACTGATCCATTCTTGATGAGGAAGCAGGCACAAGGAATGTGGTAGGAAATTGGGTGGGACTGTACTAAACAGTACAGTCTTCAAATCAGCATCTAATTAACTGTGAAATTTTAAGCTGAGAATCACTTGTCTGTCTTCTCATTGGTCATTGCAATGCCTTACTTGAGAAAACGATAGACCTTGGTTCTCATTTGTTCAACTTTCTGAAGGTTATTCTCTAGTTGGGAATAGAGCTTTTAAACCAATGCATTCAGTTCACATGGGCCTTTCTGAGAAGAGACCAGGAGTTGTCCTGGTACTCAACAGAGCAAGCTGCAGCCAGTTCCAAACCAGACCCATAACTGCCCAATGCCAAGTCTTTAAGTGATGCTGGTGGCACCTCTGTGATAACATATGTATTAGAAATTGTGAAGAACCTTGTGCAGCAGCCATGAGAACGGAGTGAGAAAAAACAATGGAAGAGGAGCAGCCCTGCAGACACCCAGATCAGTAGCAAGGAAGGCGAGGAAGTGCTCCAAGTGCCAAAGCAGAGATTCCCTTGCAGCCCAAGGACAAGACAGTGTCAAAGCAGGTTGTCACCCTGGAGCTCATGGAGTACCAATCTGAAGCAGATATCCACACTGCAGGCCATGAGGAACCCCATGCTGAAGCAGGTGGACACACCTGATGGAAGCTGCAGCCCATGAAGAGCCCAGTCTGGAGCAGGTTCCTGGCAAGAGCTGTGACCTGTGGGGAACAGCCTATACAGGACCAGATGTTCTGGCAGCTGTGGCCCATGGGGGACACATGATGGAGAAGTCTGTTTCTGAAGGAATGTGCCCTGTGGAAAGGACCATGCTGAAGAAGTTCTTGAAGAACTCTGTCTCCCATGGGAAGTCCTGGGAAAGACTGTATTGTGTGGGAGGGATCCTGTGCTGGAGCAGGGAAAAGGAGTGAGCACAAAGGAGTGGCAGGGATGAAGTGTTATGGTCTAATTGCAAGCCCCATTCCCCCTCCCTTTTGCTCTGCACAGGAGTGGGGAAAGGTGAGGGAGTTAGTAATCAAGTTAAGCCGGGAAAAAAGAAGGAAGGAGAAGTGGGGAGAAGATGGATTTATTTTGGTTTTTGTTTCTCACAATCTATCTTTTATTGGCAATAAATTAAATTTATCTTTCCTAAGTCCATTCTGTTTTGTGCATGATGGTAGCAAGTGAGTGATTTCCCTGTCTTTATCTTGATCCATGAGCTTTTAATTGTATTTTCTTCCCTATCTTACTGAGGAGGGGAACTGGCAGACAGCCTAAGTTAACCTACCACATCCAGTTATTATGGATTTTTTAAAGTAAGATTGAGGCAAGACCTTTATTCTTGAAGAGCTATGAAATTGAGAGTGAATTGGTTATATAATGTCTCAGAGGAACTGGTATAAAAAATGGTTTAAAATAAAAGTAGAAGATTTCTCTCCAGTTGAGTGAGTAGTGGCCAGAGCTGTGTAATAAGTATGGTACAGAAGCTAAAGTGGAATAACTTCAGCAGAAAAGGCTAAATCTGTAACTGCTTGGTTCTTTTTTCCATTGCTCACTTGAGGTGCAGGATTTTTTTCTTAAGGCTTGTGCATGACATCTGTTCAGATGACTCTCTCTTCCTACGTTGTGTGATCTGAAGACTTGTGTATGAAATACTGTGTGTCCTCTAGTTTTGAAGTTCTCTAATGACAACTTCAGTTCAGTTACTCCTTTAGTACCAGGAGCAATTTATAAAAATATTATATTTCTGTCTAAGAGGGATTCGATTCTTTCACTGAATACAGACAGTTTGAATTGAAAGTACTTCCAACCACCATGTACTTGTCTCCTGTGTCAAATATTTTTGAGGGTTTAGTGGAAGTAGAGGCAACTTCATTCATAGCTAATATTGCCACAGCATAAAACTTAAAAAAAAAAGTTTCTGGTAATTGGATGTATTCAGCTGTGATGCTAGTTGTGGGTATTTCCATGCCATTTTTCTTCCTTTTTTGGTCTTGAATGAGCTGTACACCATAGCTCACTGTGATTTGTGAGCACAAAATAAAAACCAAATTTAAGATCAGGCCATTAGTGAAAGATAAATTATGAGCTCCAGCTAGAGAGTCATCTTTTTTAGCAGTATTTTTCCTTGATTGATGCAGTTTTGAGATTTGCTTTTTCAAGCTGATGAAACAGAACACCTGACCATTTCTTCTCTTGTGTGGCTTGTGACATCTGATAAAAAATGGAAATGTAAAGGTTTGTTTATTCCAATGATGCAAGCATTCTTCTTTCTGTTTCCTCAATAGAGCTGAAGCCATCTTGAAGTTGAGATCCATGCTATCACTTGAAGTTTACTAAAAAGATCCAAATCTGTCTGAGTTGGTCTCCTAGTTGTGTGGTGAGCTTTGCCAAACAGAATCAACATTTTGTAGACAGTTACCTGATTTGATTGATCAAGCTGGTGTTTTACTAGTATACTATTTACCAAAGGCTGGACTCTGTAATACAGTTATGTGGAAATACAGCACCTACTTCAGGTACTTGAAATCTGGGATTATTTTATGTGGTGGATATCTGTCTTTAGAACTAATTTTGAGGAACAGAAGGCTGTACTATATTTGGTGTCATTCAGCTGGCTTATGTGTTCTGGGAAGTATACAAGCAGAATTAAAGTGTATCTTTGGCTATTGGAGAGCATAATGAGGGTGTTGTTAAGTTTTACTTGCTGATTACAAAATGCATTTAAAAATTTTTTTCTGTTTTAATAGTTTAACAAGTTGTCTTAGGCTTTTAGTACATTACAACAAATGCACAGAATGAATGTGGTATTTTCTGGAAATATTTTTTCCAGTGAAAGCCACCTAAAATATTAAATATATTAATTTCTAGGTAAAATATGTATTTCTGAGGTGGTGGTATTTGGTTAGTTCTTATCCAGAGGAGGGTAACAACAAAGGGAATGACTTTCCCAAAACCAGTAAAAATTATAAAAGCATGGGAAAAATTGATCAAATTGAATGCCTAAAATTGTTAAATTGAAATATTAGATACAAACTAATTTGTTATGTCTGGAGAAGTAGTTACAAAGCATAAATGTATTGGTGATGAGAGAAATTTCTTTGTTTGGATTCTGTGTGTGGCAGTCAGATTGTGCTCAGAGTATCCTCTGAGGGAGACAAATGTCTGAAGGAAACAGCTGGCTGTTTCTGAGTTCCCTTCCTACACCTTGTTTATATTATGTGAAGTAAAAATTTTGGAGGTGCAGCTTGCTTTTTATAATGGTAAATAGAGAGTTGGAGTCTAACTTCAGAGCTAAGACTTTTATAACCAAAAGACTGAAAGTCATTTAATGAATGAAAATAACTATAACGATATAGCTTACAAATGAGTAAATCAAGTAGGATCCTGAACAGCTGGAGAACTTTCAAAGTTTCTTAAGGTGCTTGATATTGACACAATGCTCTAGATCTTTTGGATTGATACAGAAATGATACAGAAGTCCCCAGAGTAGACATTTATAGTGACTTGTTGTCCAAACTTGACACAACCAGGAATAGTGAATATCTGGGATATGCACCTTCAGCATATCCCAGAATTTAAATAAAAGTGACATCTTGATGATTATGAAGCAATGAAAGGTACCTCACTGGGGTACCTCACCTGAGTACCTAGAACAGAGAAACACACATACAGACCTTACCTATAATGTTGTAATGAGTTTTCAAATAGTGAAATCTTTTCTGGAATAGATTTACCAGAACAGACTAGATTAAAATGAAAAAGATACCAGATGGATGCAGAACATTTATATTGGGAAAACTGTGTTCTACAGTGTATGTCCCTAGGTAGTTGGACAACTTGTTTTCTCCTTTGCTCTAATAAAGAGACTCTCCTTTCTGGATATAAAATATATAAAATCTTTTACGTAAATATTTAGAGAATAATCAGAAATGGTTTTCCTCTGTATTTGTTTGTCTTTTTTTAAATACGCTTCTCAAGGGTTTGGTCCACAGATGTCTTTGGTGATGGGTGATGTCGCTGGCTTGTTGCAGCTTTTGCTGCTTGGAAATGTGTCTTTGATGGCTGTGTATGTGCTGCAAGTGCAATGCCTTTAATTTTTGATTTAAAAACAATTATTCTATACTATTTCTATCAGGTTTATCCAAACCCATATTTTCTAGGTTGCATGAGTAGATGAATTCCTGTATTTCATGTACTTGTTACAGTTGGATTTGACTTTTGGAATATAGTCCTTGTGGCACTGTTTAGTACTGCTTGAGAGTTGTATTGAATTTCATGTATAGGTACTTACACACATCACACTTTTTTTCCCCTCCTTTTTTATCTTGTATCATTGAAGCATGTAGTTAAAAGACTATTGGCATACATGACACCATGTAAAAAACCCCTGTAACTGCTTACATGTTAGAGATGTGTGGATGAACTTGACTGTCATAAAGAAAGATTTAACTGGAAACCTGTGTAACTATCACCAGACCACTTCTGATGTTTGTGTATGGATCAAAGTGAGAGGACTGTGGAATTCAGTGCTGCTAAAGTCTTTGATTTGGTAGGGTAGACTAGTGGGTAGGATGCTGTATCTGAATGGTTTTGTTTCCGTGGAAGTGAGTAAAGTCTTCTTTAGATTCTCCTGTTCAGAAAAATTCTTAGTATGGTACAATTTGTCATCTTTAAGCAAGCTATAGTCTGTGTCCTGCAGGTGTATTAAAGCTAGATAACTTAATTTAGTATCTAAACCTACAGGAACAACTGTATAGTCATCACTGGTATCTTTAAGCTTTTTGAAGCCACAAGGCAGTTCAGATAAGTCCTCTGATAACCTTGTACATATCAGCTTTCAGATTTCTGTACTTCTCTGTAGCTATTTTGAAGTATTTGAGATTTTTTCTCCGTGGTTGATGTGTGTGCTAGCAAATGCATTAATTACTAGTGGTCTTATCTGTAAAGCTTGTACTGGACATGTCTGGTTTAGAGTTCATTTTCCATGTAGCAGCCCATATGGTGCTGTGTTATAGATTGGTGACCAGAACAGTGTTGGAAAGACACGAGTGTTTTGTTTGTCACTGAATAGTGCTTGCGCAACATCAAGGTCCCCTATGCTTCTCACTGTGCCAGTCAGTCAGCTGAGGGTAAGCAAGAGGCTGAGGCGGGACACAGCTGGCACAGCCAACTTGAATTGAGCAGGGGAATGTTCTGTAACATATGACATAATACTCAGCAGTAAATTTGGGTAGTTGTTTTTCCAAAGTAGACCTTGCTCAGGACTGGAGAGACATTGGTCTGGTGGTGGGGAATGATTGCTTTTGCATCATTTGTTTTCTTCTTTTTTCCCCTTGTACTTATTAAACTACCTTTATCTCAACCTGCAAGGTGGGTCCCCCTCCCCACTGCTTTTGCTATTCATTTCTCTGTCCTGCTGTGCAGTGAGAAGGCAACTGACTGGGGGCTTACCTGCTATCCTAAGTCAAGCAGTACAAAACTATGGCTTTGTATGACATGAAAAATGAAATCTGGAGTCATTAGCTGGATTAGTTCCAAAAATGTCCTGTGTAGTTATGAATACCAACATTGCCATAATGCTTCTGTACTCCTTTTTAGCTTTGCTACAGGGATGCTTGAAGTCAGTTTAAGCCTGTTCTGACAGGTGTTGCAGCCCTAGAGGGTTATTCTTTTTCCCCATTCTATTTTCAGAATACAGTGGTGAATTCCTAATTAAGAACTTTGTATTTGGAGAGGTGCTCCTTAGCTATTTTTAATCCAAAGGTACCTTTAACACCCTTCTGGTAGAAACCCAGGTTTTGGAAAAAGATTCTTTCTGTACCTCTAGCTCTTCATCGTTAGCAGTTACACAAACTTTGAGAGATGATTTCTGGATATTATTATTCTCACTGCTTCACATGTTGCATTTTTTTCTTGGAGTCTGGAAATGCAGCACCTTACAATGTTAGGTTTTAGATTGTGAATTTGAGATATATTCCTGAATTACAAAATATTGTTTGACTGTCTTTCTTTATAGGCCTGCATCAGCAATGTGGTTTTGCTTCAAGCCTTTAATTTCAAATCTTGGAATGGAGAAAAAGTTATCTATATTTAAGAATGAAAACCTCTAATTTTTCACTTTTTTTTTTTTTTTCAGATGTCTTGAGAGCTGGCTTAGTATCATAAAGGGCATTAAGACAATCCAGGAACTTTATCTTTTCAAATTAATTGCACTCTCTGTAAGAAATACATTTTTGGATTTCCAAGACAACTTTGCATCTTTTGAAATAGAACTGCCTGGAAAACACAGAGGACTGTATTAGATAGAATTCTGTGTTTTTGTAATAGCAAGTTAATGGTTTGGTGATTGTAACGCATTAGTAGGGGTGTTGAGCAAATTGGTTGAGTCCAGCAAGATCCCTGGAGGTATTTAAAAGACATGTAGATATGGCACCTAGGGAGAAGGGCTAGGTGAATGATTGGATTTGATGATCTTAAAGGTCTTTTCCTAAATAATGCTATGATTTCATGATACAAAACCCATTTTAACATGATTATGGTGGAGTCTAGCTATTTTAATTCATGTAATTTTCACTCTTCAAGTCTTAGTTAAAAGAAAGCAAAGCATGCTCGTGGATCCATTTTTTTTTGTCAGAACTTACACTTGCTCATCTATGATCCATATAAAATAGTTTAAAACTTTGTGGTTTTAAAGGGACTAAAACCATGTGAAGATCACTTTAACAGGAAGTTATGGATTATTGATTAGCCCTGATCATACAAAATTGATAAGATAAATTTTGCTAGGCCCTGGTAAATGCATTTGTTCTTAGATGAGGAACTTAATTCTTTTTAGTTTCCGTTATGTACCTCTGAACATTTGACTTTCCACTGCAGTGTCTAAGGTCCAGATCTCTTCCATAAATATTAAGTCAAACTGAGTAGTCTCTTCCATTTGAAATGCTCATTTCACATCTGTGGGTATTTGTCATATTGATTTGTGAAGAAAGGATGCTAGTTTTCTTCAGTTTTCTGGGGTAGATTGTCACAGTGCACTGTATGACTTAACGCTTTTCTCTGGAGTACTAAGTGCGTGTGGCACCTGATTTCTTTATTGGTGAGGGAACTGAGCCTGCTTAGCCATTTATATCCTTGGCAGAGAAAACCTGCTGGCAAAAATAATCTGATCTCATGTGCTTGGTGGTAGTGTGCTGGAAATAGAATACATGTGCGCAACACGTGGCAAAAATAGTTATTACATGGTAAGGAATTCTTTCCCATTTGCTTTTGAAAAGAATTAAACTGTCATGTAGCAGGGTACTTAGACATATCTGAATCTATAACATTTTCATCTTAAGACATTTGCGAAAGTTAGTTTCACATCTGCTTTTATAAATGGCATAGAATTGGGCATAATGCAGCTATAGATATATATATTTACATATATATGTTAATTGCCAAAAATATGAAGAAAAATTTCCGATAATTAAAATATTTTACTCTCCTCTCTTGTCTTGGCCTGCAGCTGACACTGGTTTACTCTAAGAATACCTTTGTTGTGTATTTACTGCAGTAAAAGATTTTGTTTGGTAGCATCTAAATTAAATGTGCAACTCTTGAAAGCTGAAGGAGAAAAAAGTAACTGAATTTACATAAATGTAACATAGAGTTGCTTGTATATATGCATGTGTAACATTACCTTTATAATATGTTCGTGAAGTGATGTAGGAAAATGTAGAGACCTGTCCATAGTGAAAGTGCTTTGATTTTTGTATGTAGATTTTTTTTTATGTGCAATTTGTGGACATTTCTTTGAACATTTAAAAATTTATTAAAACATTGAAAAATTATTTGTAAAAGTAATATAGGTGTTGCCTTGCTGTTCA
>VXBT01001375.1:0-24087 GCA_013400235.1 Oriolus oriolus
AGTGCTGGGGGCAGCTTTGGGTGGCACAATATGAGAAGGACCTTAAATTATTACAGAGCATCCAAAGGAGGGCAACAAAGATGGTGAAGGGTCTTGAGTGGAAGCTGCGTGAGGAGTGGCTGAGGTCACTTGGTCTGTTCAGCCTGGAGGAGACTGAGGACAGATCTCATGGCAGTTACAACTTCCTCATGAGGGGAAGAGGAGGGGCAGGCACTGATCTCTTCTCTATGGTGACCAGTGACAGCACCTGAGGGAATGGCCTGAAGTTGTGTCAGGGGAGTTCAAGAAGCATTTGGACAGTGCTGTCAGGTGCATGGTATGACTCTTGGGGATGGTCTTATGCAGGTGCCAGGAGATGGACTTGATGATCCTTGTAGGTCCCTTCCATATCAGCATATTCTATGATTCTCTCAAAATATTTGTATTTGCATATTTTACATGTTCATCAGCCTTGAGAATGTATTAGGCCTATGCAATGGAATTATCTGTGACTTTGCTTCTTAGTTTTAAAATCTCAAGATAACAGGGCATGCCTCTCCACCAATGAACTAGGTGAGAGCAATTAGCATTTGTGTCTCCAGTAAGAGTGGGCAAGGACAACATGAGCAGAAGTTTAATCCATGTTTAATCTCTAGATCACGAACAAGCAGTCAATATGATCATGTGAAAGGTCACTCTGTATTAGAATCCTCAGACTTCCTCATTGTCTAGAAAACTAACCCTAGTCTGGCTGAAGTTTAAGGGAGAACCGTATCTATTAAAAGCAAAACAAGACACACTATTCTACCCAGCCCCACCCACCCCTTTCTCTGATCTTAACAGACAATATTTTAAATCTTCAAGACTTCCAAACAACAAGATTTCAAGCAAGACAATGTCAGGAAACAGTAATTTCCTCATTAACAATGTCAGCCATGAGCATGCTTTTCCTCCTCTGCATGATCAGTGTGCTGTGACTTGCTTGCTGAGGGCCTCTCTCCACTGCTGCTATTTCCTACAACCTCACGGAAACAGTACGTGGTACCTACTTCTACAGCTCTTTGGTCTCTTTTGCATTTGTACACAGAGTAAGTGCCAGCCACTTATGGTCTCATTTTCCCTATCAGCTAACCTAAAATGCTAATATTCTGCAACATGAAAAGCATGCATTTTGAGATGTAAGCCTATGCTGCCTGAACTCATGAAAGTGATACTTAAGCTATATACTTAATTGTTTAAATAAAATATTTTATTACTGACTTTGATATAGCCTGGAAATATACAAGAACTTTTGCTCTGTTGAATTGTGGTTTTTATGCCATATATGGTTTCCTGCTCTACACAATAAATAACTATATCCTATTATTTCATTTACATTTAGCCAGATGGTAAAATGGATTTACCAGTTACAAACTACTTGCAGAAATCAGAGTAACCTATATGATTTGAAAAAGGCTGGTAATCTTTATCCGATAATCAGAGATGCTGTTTGCTTGTTAAAATCCATTTTAATCTCTGAGCTAATGACTACACGGAAGCTGCTCTACTATTTCACCTAAGAAACACAGTGTTTCTAGTTTGGTTTATGTATGTTTTTCTAAGTTTGTCAGACCAAAACACAGGCACTACACTCTAGTGCCTAAGGCTGTCTGCAAACTGAAGCAACGAGAAATAGGAGAAAATTATTCTGGTTTGGTGTCCATTCGCATTCTATTAAATTGTAAAAATTCATAGTCTATCAAATTATCAGTCTATTATTATCAAAATTATATTAGGCTATTTTTTTCTGATTTTTTTTGTTTGTTTCCTTTATTGCACTGTAGATTCCTATACAGAGATGTATAGAAGATGTTTCCCATCTAAATTTCACAGTCCCTCACACTTCCTTCCTAGACTTAACATGCCATTTGTTAAATATAATCTGTTCACTGCATCCTCCTATTAAATGCACTCAAATTCCACTCTCTTGCTCCTAGAAAGCTAATCCCAAATGGGGCTAAAATCATCATTGCTTTTTAAAATATCTTTAAAATCAGATACAAATACTATTTAATGTGGCTGTTATTTTCAGTCGGTTGTCTCTAATTTCCCTGTCGTTAGAAGTTGTTTGATTATCAAAACTCATAGTTTCACTGGTAGATGGGAGGAACCAGTAAAATATTTTACTTTTGGAATTGATAGTATGTTTCATTCAGTACCAGTTACACAGCAGAAACTCTTAATTCTTATCACACGCTTGTAGTTTTTTAGAATTTCTCTAGCCCTTTCCACAGATTAGATGAACATTTCAAGCACACAAGACGATAATTTGGATCACTTCTGCCATGTTGTACAACCTCAGCTAAAAGTAAGTTGTTAAAAAATCTTTGAAAACTGCTTCTGTGTTCCAAAGGATAGCACATGCAGAATTGTTTTCTGCTTTCCTCTCCCAAAAGAGTGAGTGCTTTGGCTGCATTCCATCCTTCAGAAAATCAATTGACTCTAAGATGTTTAGTTGCCCTTATTCTGTGCTGCCCTAAGATGACAAAAAATGGAGTGAAGATAGACAGAGTTGGGCTTCTCTCAGGAAAGTTGTACCTTTTTATTTCTTTTTTTGGGTATACAGTATACACAAAATGCAGACAACCGTGTAAGTTAGAAAGTAATCACACCACATTCCATACCTCCTCCTCAGGAGGAGTCTGCCAGTGCTTGTAGAAATCAATACACTGGTCTTACTGCATATAAAATCTGTTTCCTCTTTGTTAGACCCAGACAGCAACCCTGACACTGTCTGGGTGTTCAGAGAATTCTGTCTGCCAAAGCTGCACCTTCTGTTCCATTTCACCCTAAGGGTAAGTAGGACACTATATTCAGTCCACATACATAATAATAACAACAGTATGATGCAAAATACATTCAAACATTTGAAATGGTTCAGTCACAAATGTCAGCAGAAGGCTGGATCTGCAAACTCGTTAGAGCACACACTTGTGACAACATTGTTGAAACGCAAATGAGAAATGTTACTTAAAAATGTCACTAGAAATGGGTTCTGTTCTTCAACTGTTGACTCATCTTATGCAAATACATTACCTCCTTGAACCATGGTACGCCCAGATCTATCCTTCTGCCTTTGTGATAGGATCACACTGGTAAGCTGACTGTAAGCAGCAATTAACAGCGAAGGTTTCCAAGTCCCTTCATAAGCATAGCATAAGCTCTGCAACAATCTGCAATAAGGATTCACATTCCTTGTTCCTATATATGTGCTAGTGCATATCTTTATTGCAATTCCTACATGTAAGCATCATAGTTTGAACAAGCAATAGTTTTGAACAAATTTGTGGAAGCGGGTTGATCAAGATCATCTTTCCAGTAGATCTTTCTGGAGAGTTGACAACGCTCAGGTAAAAATGAATCTCCAAGCCAGAGTTAGAGGGAAATGAGGAAGAAAGAGTTAAAGGAAAATTAAAGGGAAAAGTATTTCCTTTAGAAAGTTACAGGTATAAAATTTTAAAAAATAATCTGTTCATTGTGTAAACAAAAATAAAGTGCTTCAACAAATGCCTTCAAAAAAGTTCATGCTTGGCCTGGCTTAATTTGAGGCTATGTTTGTTACTTAAAGTTGAATTTTTTTCATTGTGAAAAGTGTTTTCTCTCAAGGATGATTCTTCTGCATTTTTAAATATTACTGAATAGCTTAGGAAGCTTTTGCTGCCACAGCAAATATTCAACAATTGTAGGCAAAATGGGAAGGGGATGAGTTTTAGTTTTAAATTATGTTATTCTAAAATACAGGATTGTCCAGACTGATACTCATCAGAACAGTTTCTTCCTGACTGCAGCTACAATTAATGCTGAGAGGATGAAGAGATAAATTTGTGTATTTTCCCTTAGAGCAGGACTAATAAGAAGTAAGACTATTATATATATATATATCTTCATATGAAAATTGCACACACCTGTTATTTATCACTTTCTATGCAAATGCTGCAATGACTCTCTTTCCTTTATATGAGTTTGTATGTAGCCTTTTAAAAATACTAGAACATGAGGTATAGAACCTAGCATTGTGGTTTCATTTTTTAAGCAATTTTTTTAATCTAAGTATCCCTCATGTTCTACTGTGTTTATGACCAGTGGCATAAATACATTACAATGATCTCACACACATCCCCAAGAAGAAGTGGAAAGTATTGATAATCCAGAGATTTTAACTGAATTATTTCTCTCATCTAACCTATATTTATGCAATTATATTAAGTCATTCATTCAACACACAAATATATACACCTATGCCACAATATTCACTTATGACATTCTTTATTTCCAACAGACAAAAAACCTGGTTCTTTGCATAATCTTGAAATTATCATTGGAAAGAAAATCTGTCTCTGTATTAAACATTTTTTTGAACTACATTAGAAGTTCCCCGATGCATTCTCTCACCAATTAGGAACAAAGATGCATTTTTACAGATAATTCCAGAGTCTGCTTGGCTCAGGTGTAAGCACTGAGCTGCAAAAAGCACTACACAGTGCTTATGACATTTGACATAAAACGTCTAGTAGTGGGATAAAATACAATTAACAGCATGGGTACTCTTCTTCTGCATCTGAAAGCAGATTAGAGCAGTGAAAAACACCATGGATGTCTCATCCAAATTAAGTTGTGGAGAAAATGGGATACAATTAAAACATATTTATAATTTCCAATTGAGTTTATAAGAAAAAGAAATGGCCTTTCTTACTTTTAAATAGATGTGTTCTTTCGAAAGTAAATCTTCATTTTTGGCAATATACGTGCCTTCCTACTCTAAGACTCATGTTTCATGGCTTCCCTATGATAGGGAACAGAAGCCAAAGTATATTTTTCTGTACTTAAACAGCATGCACAATAGGCATGTCAGCAAAACTTATAGGATAATGAAACAATGCTTTCTTTTAGCCATCTGTCTCTTCACATCACTTTCTTTAATTGTTACACTCTGGTTTCAGTGATTCATAAGAAACAATATTAGGTAACATTAATAACAGTATTTAATTAGATAGTTTAAGATCCAGTTTGGAGTTTGACTGTAATTAGTTTAAAACAATTGCAGGTATGCATGTGTCAGAGGAGGTTATTTGTTTTGCTTTGCTTTGCCTGACTGGCTGCTAAAGGAGAGGATGATGTGCCTACCAAGCCCTGCTATTTACAACTTTTGCTTTTTCTTCCAATTTCTCCCTTTCTCAACTCCCCTCCCCGACTGTAGCAGCCAATGGTAATTTAGATAACATCTAAAGCCTTGCCTGACAAGGTAAATTCAAGTTATGAAGCAATCCTTCCACACAGAAAGACCTTGTTTGCTAGATTAGTTGTGGATTGGCTCTGTATGACAGCTTGTTTGCAAAAGGTGAGCTATCTGCATTTCCAATGCAAGCAAGCATCATTTAAGGAAAAAACAGAGATGTCATTTCTCTTATTTGTCACAGAGTTCATGTAATATTCCTTCTCAGTTTTCTTCATTGTTTACTTCTCAGGAAAATAGTAGCAACTGCGTACCTTCAAATGAGACACCTAATTTTGTTATGGATGAACATAGTGTTGTGACAAAACAGTGGCACAGCTGTCATAACAGCTGTCACACATTAATCATGACAGTGACAAATAGCATAATTACTTTATCTGGAATGTCTAGCATGCAACTCAGTATGCACCACTGCAGCATAAGCATATCAAGCATGGTTTAATTAAAAGACATCAATATAGGTTAGTCAGACATGGTCTTGGAGACACTGATACAAAATTAAAATAAGATTATTTATCAGTCCCTTTTTAGGAACACTCAAAGACCAATTACTTAGTCGACAAGGTAATTTGAATCTCTTTTCCTAATCAGTCCCTTTGATGCCAGTTCTGCATGGTGGATTGAGCTCCTGGCACTCATGTGTTTCTGACCCAAAACCTCAGCTATGTACCATGTTCAACATTTCTTCCAAGATGGCTTAAATGTTCACATCTGTCCCACATCCTTTGACTGAACAAAATGTAGCAAAATAGCAAGCTTCATTGTGTGCAGCTGTGTAAAACTTCTTTCCCACAGACTTTGCAACGGAGATAGAAGAGTGAAGCTTGTGTCACAACGTGTGCATCGCGTTCTGCAGTTGCACCTGCCAAGGCTGAAGTATTATGTAGCAAGAGCCCATTATAAAGACAGCTACCACTGAAAAACACAAATCCAGCTCAGGCTTAAATTTCAAACAAGCTAAAGCATTACGAAATAATTTTTTTTTTCTTTCAAAACCCTATCTGGTTCAACGTTTTTTTAATATCACTCTCTGGGTCCACATGTGTACACACATTTACAGCTGTTTTGTTTAGGCTTTCCTGAAGATAAAATACACACATAACATCCTGTTGCCAAGGTTAACTTCGCAGAGCAAATTCCACTGGTAATTACCAACTCATAGTATTTTTACTTTTTGCTCCAGATTTGTTAAGCTCTGCATCTCATTGAATTCACTTATTGAATTTCTAGGGGCAGTTCATGAATTGTACTGAAGCTGACTCAATGAAATATTAATGAATCAATTTCCATAGACATGGATTCATTATCTCACTGGATGGCATCAGAAAACACAGTACTGCAGGCAGTATCCTTCCACCTGCCTGCCAGAGGATTTAATTTTATTATTCAGTTTTTAAAGCCCACACTCAGTCTTGGTAAGTTTACACTGGGAGTTTTTCAATCTCTTGCTCTGAGACAAAATTAAGGGGGAAATATTGTAATATTATTTAGATGAACCTCAGTAATCCATTAATGTGATTTCCTATTAACCAGCAAAGCAAGATTTTCAGTGATTTGTTCTGGATCACAGAAAGCACAGTTTTTTAAAACACAATAATTTCCTTAAAAATATGAAAGCTTTTTTTTCACTTTCTTCAGTAAGAGGTATAATGGGAAAAATGGCAAAATATTTTAGTAGTTGGCCTCTGGGATTAGAAAATTTACCTCAATGAATCCAGGATTTAATGACTGGATTTAAGATTTCTGTCTTCTGCCAGGAAGCTATACGGAGCTGCAGTCTCCAGAAATGCACCTTGAAATTATTTCAACCATATAGGTTTTTAAGACACCCCACAGGTAGCCTGGGATGGCTTCCATAATTACTCACCTATTCTTTAATAATCACGTATCAACCAAAATTAACTGCTTGCACCTGAATCTTTCACATGCTTCAGGTGTGTAACCAAGATCATTGTACTAACTTCCTCTAGGTTAACCACAGAGTAAAGACAAATGGCTTATCTGCTTTGGTATCCTGGATTTGGTGGTCCTGCACATGAGGTTCTGCCAGGCTCATAAAGAGAAAATCTTACTGTCAAGGTAAACAGCTTTCTTTAACTTTGTTTTCAGTGGAGTTAAACTTTGAACTTCTATCTGAATTCCCTGCACAGCCATTTTTTAGGGTATTCTTTGGCATAACCAGCTGCAAGCTAGAAGATGAAATTCCGGAATCCTTCCTCACTTACCCAAGACTGTTAACAAGGAGGTCTTCCTTCTTCCTCTATTTGTGTTCATCCCATACCTAACAGAAGTACTCTCTCTTCCTAACAACAGGAATCAGCAAGCTTTTGGTGCGAAAATTAGCAGCTGCCAATTGTATTTATCTCTTTGACTAAGAGGTTTATTATTTATCTTCCCTGTTGCAGTGCCCATGTGGCAGCACTGATATTGAGCAGCTGGACAGATTGCACCCTGGAGCCACATCTGCAGCTATATAGATCAACACCACTTTCATTGTCTCAGTGCTGGAGAAGTTTATCTTCTGTCAGTTAGATTTACTACCTACTTCATGAATTGTTAAGGGGTTTCCCTTCCCCTCCTCCATTTGATTTTGAAAGCATGTTACTGTAATCTAATCGTTAACAGCTGATTAGTCAAGTATTTGCTTACTTTTTTTCCTAATTAACAGGGATTTCCAGTTGGGTTTCCAAAGATGAATCTGGAATGGTGAAGAGAATAAACAGTGACTGCTCAATGGAACTGGGAAATAGCTGTAAAAGACTGCAAAATACAGACCAGTAAAAATTATACAAACACATGAACGCATCATGGCTCGTATCTGTTTCGGTTATTTCTTAGTATTTGAACCGACTAATCAGTAATTACTCACATTAGGCTTTCTTCCCTGAGAAAGTTGAGTACTAAATTGTTTGCTTTCCATAAATAACAACAAAAAATGCACATCCTAGCAATATTCTATATGTTTCTCTAACAGTTTATTAAAGGAACTACAGCTTTATAATGCACCCTTGAACCTACACAGTAATATCAAGTTTTTTATCCAGATAGCTGTCATAGCAGCAAGGCAGGTCCGAGAAACCATTTGGACTAGTATTTGGGGCTAGTAATGCCTGAAAGATCTTTTCCTCCTCTAAGTATTGTAGCACCTCGCAAATCAGATCCAGCAATATGCAAAAGGCAGGACATTGAACTGTCTTACCCCAGCATGTATGCAGTCAGCTTGTCATTGGAACATGGCTTTCCCCCTTTGTCTCACTGGCATCAATGATCTGCAATTACATGAAAGCACAACTCTTCTTGTTTTTTCCATTTCACTCCTTACAAGATGAAAAAAAGTTATACCACTTTCCCACTTTAGAGGCCTATAAAATAAAATATCTGAAAATCAAACATTCTCAAGTTATTTGAGTTCAACTCAAGAGGTAAAACTAGTGTTTCTACATATATCAGTTGAGATCAGTTTTCATATCTGTTTACAGACCAGATATGTTTTGTGTAATTCCTATGTTTGTTATGTAAGTCTCCAAAATCATTTTGTGTCAAATGGTGTCTCATCAATTGTTGATTATGTTTGTATCAAGTTAACAGCACACATATTGGATTCCTGCAGCTTCCTTCTCAGTTAATAGCTTTGTGAGCCTAAAACTGGAAGTCATGGGTACTGTGTCCCACCACTTAAGATAGCTACATAATGACAGAGTTCATCAATGCTCCTTGCATTTCCATGAGAACAGATCTCCACTGCAGCATAACTTTTGTTAGCCCAAAGGGGAACTACAGGCAAAACTTGAATACAGAGTATAAAAGAATGCTGCAGTGGATTCAGAAAACAGAAGCATTTTTAAAAGGAATGAAAAAGATCAGAGTATAATTTGATGTGTAGTGAACATATCCAAAACTTTTTTTCACTTGGTATAGGCTTACATGGAAAGTGCTGGGCAGAAGTCCACCTGTAACAGTGTTTCCAAAACAGAGCTTAGAACGAAGATGGGTAGAAAGAAGTCAAACACTCTGCATGCTTAAATGCTAAACTAACTAAGGATGTGGAAAGTTCCTTCTTTCCTTCTCTATAATTTCTACATATTAACAATAACTCAGTTTCATCAGTTCTTTGGAAAAGATACTCATATTTCAAATGACCATTTGCAGCAAGTTAAGGCTCGAGGGTTTGTTCTTCATGTTTGTAACTACAGTTCTAACTGAATTGTTTATCAAAGTCCACAACAGAGTCACTAAAACAAAACTCAACAATATTTTAAGACAAAAAAATAGACATAGTCCTTGTTTAAACATTTTTGTGTTCAGTGATATCTTATTTTTCATTCTGGCTATCTGGAATATATATTTCCAATGTTTAACTGAGCTCTGTGAATTCCCAAATTAAAGCAGCACTGTGTTTTTATACTATAGCATCTAGTCAAGACTTGTGCATAAAAATATAGCATGAAATAACCAAGAATAGATTCATTTATCTAAATAAACTCAGTGCAGGGAATGTTGCTAATGAAGAACATATCAGGTTACTTAGACACTTTAGAAAAAGGTTAGCACATTCTTGTACGTATCCCATCAATCTTTATGAATTACAGTTGTGTTCTGTGTAAAATGACTGATTTTAATTCATATGATATTCATGAATATGTCAAAGGTATACCCAGAGATATATCTAGATAAGGAGAAAAACTTACACGTGACCTATTCTCATTCCTTCCACGGAGATGATAATGATAATTTTAATGCCATGGTGTACATGTATGCTTTTGTTACACTTCACACTGCACAGAAGGGCTGGGCAACAACAGGCTGCTGAAACAGTCACCTTTTTAACAAGCTTTACTTAGATTCACCAACCCTTATATTTGGCAGATTGTGGCCATACGGATCTGCAGACATGATTTCCTGTTCAGCCTTCATATCATCATGTACATTGCAGGGTGACATGACAGATCTAATATTCCATATTAGACTCCATATTCCTCACTGAGATTTCTACCACCTAGTCTGGTCTGCAAGAGCAGACTGCAAAAAATTCTTCAACTTTTTAGAGCAACACTACATTCAGGCTTCCTTCGGGCATGACATGTTCTGAGAAACTGAGAAACTCCCTTTAAGCAGATTTTCTCCAGCAGTTTATCCTTGTGTCTAGCTATGTTTCCTCTCTGATCACGTAGTGGTCAGTCTACATGAACTTGCAATCTTCTCTAAATATGTCAGTGAAGATGAACAAGAAAATACTGGGTTTTGCTGTGTATGCAGATCTACAATAGAAATATTAACAATGTCCATCTGCAGCAGAGTATAATTTTTGCTAGAGTTACGAGTTATCTTTTGGAAATGAGGGTGGAAGTAAAGGAAAGGACAGCAACAACACCGATGTTATTGTGATATGGTAGCGCAGTTTCTCTAAAGAGAATATTCATGTGGGTAGGCATAAATAGTCTCCATTGTCTGAGTAGCTAAATTATTACAGAGCAAACCGACTGAGGAATATTTTAAAAAGAGGGCCTGTTTATTTTGCCTCACAGGAATATGGATCATAATTTGAATGTTTCAGGGAAAAGGAAAATAAACTCTTGAGAGGTGTATTGTGATCTGTGTTTTCATATCTTTTCATTAGAACTATCAAATACAGGCCTAATTAAATTATTAGGTTTTAGAAAAATTCTTCATAACTGCATTAAAAGCACATTTATATTTTTTAGGTTAATTCTGCAAAAGGTCTACTGAAAGTACAAACTCAGTTTTTGAAATGTTCACATATGTCTGGTGAATAACTCATAGACAGTTAAATGAGGGTAAAGTATGTACAGGCTAGAGACTTCTGGCGTGGCTTATTTTTGGGTGGGTCTTGTTGTGGACAGCGTCCGCCGCAGGAGGGCTCTCCGCCGAAGGCGTCCGAGAGTCCAACTCCTCATCCACGTCTTTTAAAGCCTCAATTACCGCACGCCAAGGAGGAAGCAGCGCAGCGGCAACCGGGTCCCCGTCGGTGGCTGCAGTCCATAACTCTGCCCCAAGAACGTCCCAAACTTCAACAGAAAAGACATCCTCGGAAGTCAACTCCGGATAAGCTGCGGTAGCCCACAGGAGCAAGCGTTCCAGCGCCTCTCGGTGGTACGGCTTCCCGCTAGTGTCCAGCAGCCAAATCAAAGTGTCCAGTACAGGCTGCTGGTCACGAGAAGTCTGACTGCCCATTTTAAACAGTCCCTTCACGGAACTTTCACGTAATGCGTTAGCTACTCACGGCTCACCTGATCAGGGATTTGTTGCTGGCCAGCATGTCCACTTCACACCCGAGTGGAGTAAAATCCGTGAGGCATCTACTGCCGGAGGCTAAAATAAAGCCACTTATCTCCCCGATTTTAATATATACAAACACGGGGCACCATTTTGCAGTATTCACGCATGGGCAGGNCAATTATCACATCTCATAGGGCTGACACTGTCCAGAAACCCACAATGCTCTCTCAGCCCATCCCCGGTGACCTGTAATCCCAGGTGATCCCAGGATCACCTCCGGGTCTGAGAACGAGGCTCTTTCTGCAGCCAACAAGGCCTAATCTCTCTTCCAGCATACAGTGTAGCCCAACAGTTGTGGTTTTGGGTTTGTTTATGCATTTGTTTTTGTTTTATAAATTATTGTCTAGGCATAGGGCAACATAAATACTCCCTTATGGTTCCCATCCTAAGCAAGTGTGAATTCCTCAAAAATATAGATCTCACTCTGTCACTTTTAGTTTTGCTAGCTCAGAGATTTCTGCTTTTTTTGGGTGCTGCAATCGTGCTCTTAGAGTCAAAATCAAAAGCTGCAACAAGCATGCTGAGTATGAAGTTGCATACAAAATACAGGCCTGAGGCTTTTAGGTCCCTTGAAAAATTAGACTATTATAGTCTATTTTGTCATCTCAGCTTGATGCACACATGAATGCATCACTAATGCACCATGAACAAAAAGCAAAATTATGTTATGATTAGTCACTCTTGTAGAGGAAGAGGAGATATTTGGGAATAAGTTTTAAACTTGGGGCAGTTTTCAGACCACCACATCCTATTTGTATTTCTCTACCACACCAAATGGAGGTGTCACGACCAGATTCTGAATGCTCTGTTTGTTCTACTATGAGAGACATAAGCACACTTAATATTTGAGGATAACAATCAAACATTCTCTGGCTTAATGCCTAAGTACATAGTTTAAACGGGTACACTCTTATGACATTATAACACATGTTCTTTCTCATATTGCTATATAATTGTTATTGAAAACCATATTTAATAATAATGCAATCATAATAATAACCCAATGATTCACTAACACCAGTGTCCTTAGCATAATAATCATTTTACAGTTCAGTACCGAGTCTCCTAGCAGAAGGACATAAAACTCCAGCAAAATAGAGTAGGAACTTTTCAGCTGAATAGATAATTTCTTTATTATCTCTCAACAGCAAAAAGAAATATTAAGTAAAATTTACTTTGATTAAGTAAAATTTACTTTAGTTTAGGAAAGAAAAATGTTGTTTGACTTTGTAGAATAAGATTATGCCAAGAAATTAAGCTGTCTGTGACTATCCTGGGAAGCAGTTTTGCTGAGCTTATGCTTTCTAAGATCTATCCCGTAGAAAAGCCATTATTTTTTTTCTAGAGAATTATTTGGCCTCCAAACATGTTAACTAGTCAAAAAAACATATATTAGAAGAGATCAGATCCCATCTGTACACATAATGTGTAGGTCCACAGAAACCTGTAATATTATGTTGTTTTACAGTTTATGCTGATACTTTTGCTGCATTTTATTTCTCTTTAAAAATACAAGCATCTGTAGTACTCTTAAAATAATTACCATAGTAAAAAAATTTCCCTTAAGCTACTCTTATTAAAACTGTGTCGATGTTTACCTGATGCTTACACTGTGCTGAGAAGGCACTATTCTACAGAAGTGATAACTCATTCAACAGAAACAGAAGATTTAAATTGGAGAAACTGGGCTAAAATTTTCAAGCACCACACACCCCTGCTACAAATCTCTAAATTGTGGATGTAATGATAAAAGCTAGTTAGATACCTGTATGAACATCAGAGAAAGAAGGAGAGGGTGAATGAAGCAAAATGGAGGACACCTCTTGAAGATCTGATAAATTGGAAGCATGTGGCTTGGCATTCTTGGTATGTAAAGTGAAAAGTCAGCCAAGGTCCAAAGCCAACTGAGAAGCAAACATGCATTCTGCATAGTGTTACAAGGGGGTTTTGGGAAGCCCAACACATAGAGAGGGAAATTTGTTTACAGCTTAAATAACCATAACAGATGTGTATAAAAGAGCTGCTTGTATGAGCCATCACTGCTAGAAAACAGCTTGCCTTGCTTGGAAAAACATTTAAGTGGCATTTCCCACAGGGTTAAGAAATTTAATACCTTCTCTGAAGATGGAACATAAGATCTACATCTGAGAAAGCTCTAGTTATTATCAACCATGCTGATGCCATCCCATGGACGAATCTCTCTCCTCAGTGTAAGGGGATAAGAAGACAGTTCTCAGGCCACATCTGAGTGGCTTGAGAGGTTGACCACTGGCCCAGATGAAAACGTGGCTAGAACATGCATTTTATGAACCTTCGTATTAACTACCACAACTTCTTTTCCTTCATTTCTCTCCACAACAGACCATTAAAAATAGCTTATAAAAATTCCAAGCTATTTATATCAATACTTATTCACTATGAATCTGGTAAATTGTGTTGAAGTGGTTTAGCTTGTATGAAAAGTAAGTGAAAGATTAGAAACAACCAGAGGTTGGATGGACCAATTTCTTTAAACTTGATCCCCCGAGGTTTCGAAGTATCTAATATAGAAAGTAACCTTTACAACAGTAAAAATTACTCAGGAGCTTTCAGAGAAATACCGCATACTAACTTCAGTCTGGCAAAGAAATTCTGAAGGATGAAACAGGTCCATTTCATTGGAGATTTGCTGTGATCCATGCGTTAACAAAAATGGTGCAACTTCTGCCCCTACTACATGAAAAGGATGAGGAATCCACACAGCTCTCTTTTGTATGCACTGCACAAGATAACTGAACAAGAAGAAACAATCAGGACATCTATTACATATATCTTTAAATGAATGAATGAAAAGTTTGTGCTGGGCAGCACTTAATATCCATTAGTGATTACGCATTATTTTTCAGGACTAATATCTAGTACATTAAAGAAAGAAATTGAAAACAATATGATGGAACCATGAATTCAAAAAAGCCTTGCCAACCTGTTACAAACCCTTGGAACAAAAGAACCTCTTATAAAAAAAAAAAAAAAAAGCAGGATTGAAAAGAATAAATAACTGGGAAAAGAAATTGAAAAGGAAAGGAAATTACTACATGTTACTATAACTGGGACAGATTGTATCAGAGGATTATTAGAATTTGGAGGAAAACATTATTATTTTCTAAATTGAATTGGATTATTTATTACAGTTCTAAGAAGTATTGAACACAAGGAAGATTCCAAGCAAATATTAGATTAGACTGGGAAATAATATAAATGAAAGAAGTGGCTCTGAGATAAATCTCTATACAAACATTACAAATATTAAATTCTCCTTCATGTAGCTCTGATCTGATAAGGATAGCTTTACATTTTCTAAATACCTAGTCCTGTAGTTCTAGTCCCTACCCATGTAGAAAAACTATTAGCCACTTTCTGATTGCAGGAAATTCCAAGTTCAGTAGAGGTACTACAGAGAAGGGATATTTTTCAGTCCTAATCAGGTCCCATCTAACACTTCATTCATACTTCACAGGCCTTGTGCGTGAACGGAATTTCTATATTCAGTAGATGAGAAAATGTCATGCAATGGTACCTCCTTTCTAACATCATTTATTTTCCCAGTATAGACATCACTTTTCCAAAGCTGAGAAATTGAAAATGTGGAAATGCTGAGTTTCATTGTCTGCTGTCGAGGCCAAATAGTATTTCTTTAGCTCTTTTCTTTCTTTAATGTTTTCTTAACAAGAACTCAGAAGAAATTTATAATAAATGTTAGAACTGCACTCTCATGGTGATCACTAAATGCATGTCTGCAGATGAAAAGATCATAGTCATGTGTGAATGTGATTTCAAAGACACAAATGTACAGTTTTCATCCAGCTTTTGTTACTCATATTTGTCTGAAGAGCAGTCCAGGCTTACCCTACTTACTCTTGGTGGACATTTGACATACATATTAGGAATCAGCGAACTTGAAGTTTGAATAAATCCTCTGAATTGGTGGTAATGATTAGTAGGTGAATGCTTTCCTTTTCTGGATTTTGGATCACATATCAACTCATTATTCAAGTAATTTATAAGTATTTGAAGTTTGTAAATACTATCCTCCTCATTTGATGACAGCATTTTTTCTCTTAAGACTGTATTTGTGATTTTGTTATCACTCTTACACCAAAAATGCGTTTTGTTATGCAACACAGGCCTTTGAATCAACTATTAGGTTAAAATTACTGTAACCAGAGACAACATCTCGACAAGAATGACACCATGTGCCAGTTGAAAATAAAGAATCCATGCTACTTCTGACTACATTTTGGGACACCACCCGAAGAGTGTGAACTGATGTCACAAGCAAAGCAGCAAAGCCAGAATTGTACACAATGAAACCAGACAGAAATGCATTCACTATTTTCCCTTCTTTACAAATCCTACCCCACTGCCTCTTTATCATGCTGATAGGAGAGAACTGGTCACCTGGAAGCAAGAGAGGGAATTTCATTTTGATTACAGCCAAACTACTTCAGGCAAGTCTTGATATTATAGTAAATCAAGAGCTTGAGGACTTGGGTGTTATAGTGTTGTGGGGGTGGGGAGGGTGGTGGTAGGGTTGTGGGGTTTTGGTTTTGGTTTGTAGAAATACAGAAAGCCTTTAAATCCCACATTGGAACTATTCCCAGGATTTTTGACAGAAAAAAACAACAATGGTGAACACACACATATTTTTAAATTATTATTTTTAAAATGCATTCTCCTCAAATTAAAATGTCTCCTAACAAGGCAATTAAAAAACCAAACCCCTTTAACTCACAATATTTGTATTAAACTTCAAAGCAGTGGATAGATGAAGCCAACTCCTTCTTCCCCAGGAAGGGCCACTGAACTACAAGGACAAGGCAGACTAGCTTCAAGGTCTGAGCACGAGGAGGACAGCTGTAGGTAATCCATGAACCCTGAGACCTAATGGTGAAAGAGCAGGCACAGTGTCACTGCACAAGCCCTTCAGACACCACCACTAATTACTGAAAAGATAGGATGTGAGGGCCCTGCAGGCGTGCTACATCAGCACTGACAGCCCGCTCCGCTTTGCAACCTGCTTCTGTCCTCATCAGCACTGTCAGAATCTGAGCACCTCATTAACATCTGTGAATTAATTTAATCTCTGAGCTAAAAAAAAACCATCTTCCCCACTGTTCAGACAAGACTGCTGCTACTGAGGGCATAAGCAAGGATTAATTTCATACACACAACCAGTGTTTTAGTTAAGGCAGACTCTAAATTTCAGAAGAAAAATATGTCTACTAAACAAGCTGAGTACTTGCTGGAGCCTGTGTCCTTACTGACTTCCCATGGGGCACATCTCTTTGTATGCTTGTAAGGCTAGAAAGAAGCCTCAGGAACTTGTGCTACAGTTTGACTGTACACTTTGGTCCTGTCCTGATTAAAATTTTAATGGTCATTACTTCTGAGAGAGTATGTAAGTGAAGCATGTCCGATCCTCAGAAGGATGTAGGGAGTAGATCAAATTTTGTAGTTTTGTTCTTCTGAGATTCCATCATTAGATAAACATATGCATGTAGTTGTTTGGCAAAGTACCTGAACATGCACTGATGATCCAATGCTTCTACTAGGCAAGTTTCTTGTGTATGGATACAGGACTGATTAATTCAGTCATAATCTGAGTTACTGGTATTTTATCTGACAAACCCTGTGGCAGTTCAGATGTGAATAAAGGTTAGAAAAATGGATTAAAGGGTGGACAATTATGACAGAAAAAATATTTACAAATTGCATTTTTATTACTATTTACAAATATGTGATACTTACTTGCATTTTTCTTTTACAGTGACAAAGGCTTATTTCATCTGCCTGGGATACCTACCAGCCCATTTGATGAACTTTTAATTACTTCATGCTTCATCCTCACAGCTCCACCTTTTCCCTGTATGTACCACACTGTCCTTTATTGCCACATAGACAGAAAGTAACATAGACGGAAAGTAAAATTTCCAAGAACTTAAATAACTTAAGTCTCACAGAAATCCCAGAAGCTTCTAATTCCTAAGTGCTTCTGAAAATTGTATTGAAGCTCTGTGGCACAAATATAAATCTTACTACATCTTATATATTTTTGATATTGTAATTGCAAACTGTAACCATTTTTGAAAATGTAGTTATTGCAGACATATTCAAAATACTCTCTTCCTAGCAATCTACAGCTGTTCAGCACCAACTAGGATCTTGTCCACTGAGAAAAAAAAAATTTATCACATTGTCACATTTTTATAGTGATGAATACTAGACAAGAATGTCCTCACTGATCATGAGCCTCAACTTTCAAAGCTGACTTTATTGAGAAGAAACAACGAAAACTGTTTGCTACTGCCGCATTACTTTTATTATGCATTTGTATCAGTCAACCAAATACCAAATGCCACCTAGGAGCATTATTTACAGTAGTAAATTCAGGGGTTTCTGACAGGCAGAAACTGACAAAAGTATTTGCAGAAGATGAGGACGAATGATGGAGAAGATGATGATCAGTATTTTTTTAATTCTGGGTAAGGTACATTTTGTTCCAGACTATGGGGCTGGACCATAGCATAGAAAACTATCAAAGAGCCTGCAAGTGTACAAAATGAGCATAGAGTAGTTAAAGTTGAGAGGACTTACTGTTCTTTAAAGGTGTGCAGCACATTAGATTAGAGGGATGGAACACCTCTCGCATGAGGAAAAGCTGAAAGCATTGGCGTTGTTCAGCCTGGAGAAGAGAAGGCTCTGGGAAGACCTCTCTGAGTCCTTGCAGTACTGAATTAGGGCCTATAAACATTTGAGCACAGCCTGTTGGAATGGGATAAGGGGTGATGACTTTAAACTGAAAGAAGGTAGATTCAGGTATAAGGAAGAAACTTTTTATGAAGAGGGTGGCGGAACACTGGCACAGGTTTCCCAGAGAAGTAGTAGATATCCCATCACTGGGAACATTCAGAGTTCTGAGCAAACCCTTCCAGTTGAAGGAGTCCCCTCCCATGTCAGAGGGATTGGACTAGATGACCTCAAAAGGTCACTTCCAAGTCTGTGAAACTTTTCCCTGGATAACACTGGAAGTGACTCTTCCTCTATAATTTCTTACCTCTGCAGAGGGACTCCTGGATTGTGCTTCACTACTTAATCACACTTCAGTTTCTCCTTTCTATCTTGGGCAGATAAAAGGAGGATGCTTTCCATGCCTTTTCCAAAACATGCAAAAAGGCTAGAGAAAATGCAGTTTGCAGATTGCCAAACCTGAAAAATGCTGCTCATTTTGAAACCATTAGTAAGAATACATTTCCCAAAGATAAGATCTGTTTCATATAGATTGCTACAGTATTAAGATGAGGTGTAGTTTATAGTAGAAAATTTATAAGAAGAATAAAGAAAAAATGAGACACAGAAATAATATAGCAGAGTGAATGACTATTCTCTGCCAGTAGGGAAGACTCCAAAATATGAAACAGCCTGGCTAGTTAAATCCTTTCCTCTTAACTCGTATTTTTCTCAGACGTGAAAGCTTCTGCTGCAGTCTAAAATTGACAATTTCTAGAAAGGCAAAACCACAGACCTCTACAGGACCAGAAAAAGGGATGTGGTCAGTATTCTACTACCAGTAATCTAAGCCTTATGGGAAACTGCACTTTTCCACTTTACTGTCCACTTCTGCAAAACTCTTGTTCCAGCCTTTAAAGGTTACTAAACATCAATTTACTTAGATCAATGGCCTCAGCAAGAGTCAATAAGAATAATGGTAACAACATCAATGTAAATGTACACTGATTTACTCAAGCTGCGAATACAGCATGTAAAAAATAATCAGCATGGTACAGGATCAGGTGTAAGTCAGGCTGATACTTCATTTGAGAATGGGGAAAAATCAGTTCCATAAAGCAGCAGAAAAATGCAAGTGGAGTGCGGTAAACAGCTATAGTTTTCTACCAGGAAAACTCTTATATTAATCTTACAGACATTTCTGATCAAACATTTTCAGACAAGAAAGACAAGATCTTTCAGACAAGGTCTTATTGAAGTTGTACATGAAACACCCTGTTGATTACAAGGGTTTTCTTCTGTGACTAGCCCTGAGAATACTTTTGAGAGTAGTCCCTTTGTGACACATCCCCATCTTTCTATAACACAGTACTTATATACTAGAAAAATGTATTTTCATTTTTTCCTAGCTATACTTATAGTTCTATTTATATATTCAAATTATATATATTTACGTTTTATATGCAGTTAGATATGCATATCTAGATCTGTTTATCTTCTGCCTATGGACCTCTCATATTTAGTCTGTACTCTAAAGGCTGAAACAACTTTACTGCCTGGAAACTGTCAAGTTGACTTTGGTTGATTAAAAAGTCACTAAATAGCTAATATTTTATTCTCGATTCATTTCCAAAATATCTTGTGCCCAGAGTAAGCAGTTACACAGATTTGTCACCAAGCACCAAAGATTGCTTGCTTTCACCAAAGTGAAATTTTTGTGCTTAAAAAAAATCAAGCAGACTAATAAAATCTTTCTAAGCAAGATAATGACAACTATATCACAGCCCTCTGTGAAATTACATATGTATGTAAAATAACTTTATCATAGCTAAAAAAATATATATGCAGATGAACACTATTTTTCTGTAATACAGCTTCATGTTGTGTTCTTAAGCAATTGAGTGTATGAACAGGCCTTCAACAGAGGCTTCAGGTTGACCTGTGTAGCTCCAAGTCTTTGAATGCAAGGTCAACTTCTCCTCAACAATTCTTCTCCCTCCTTTTTCTCGAACTATGTGACATTTTATTTGTAGGCTGAAGCCTCATTCCCACTCTCTGCTGTTCCACAGGAAGCACCTAACATGACACAATATTTTCACATGCTGCCCCTTCTTCTGGTTTCTGAATAAACTAGAACATTTAAAATCCATACTAAAACTACACTCACATGTCCGGTGACACTATATTGCAGATTAAAACTGTACAGATGATTAACACATTTTTTGCAAAGCCTAAACATAAACATAGTCTTATATCTAAATAAAAAAATATTGTATTGTCTTGTCAATTTCCAAATTGTTCGCATCAGATAATATTTGAAATTCCAGTTCCACGCTGCACAGAAACTAGAGAGTTTAAATCACAACTAGTATACATAACACTAACTCAAGAGTAACGATGTGTTTGGCAATAATGTAAAGAACAAGAACATCATATTTTTTTGAGAAAAACCAAGGAAGAAGATTTCTGAAAATGATAGGATAAAATTAAAGGTGTTAAGGATCAATAGGGTTGTCCATTTCAAGTACTGTGCTCTGAAGCAGTCTTAAAACTTGATGTAGAAAGGCTGTTTCAACCTGTTTAAAGCGCGTGTACAATGATAAAAGTTATAAATATATTTACAGCTACAGATTACAGAAAAAATTAGGTTCTGTTCTCACGAGATCCAGAGATCTTTGGTATTACTTATATGGTATCACTTATGGACCATTAATGTGCATTTTAATCCTGAAGAAGGAGGGAATAATCTACTGCTTTTGCAAAATAATCATTAATAAGAATCTCATGGTGCTTTACAAACCTTAAATAATTAATCCTCCCCATTGTTCAGAAAGCAGTTATTTTTAATGTATTCACAAGCAAACTGAGAGCAAATAGCAAGATGGAGGTCAAAATTTTGCAATGGCCTGAGAAAAACGCAGGAATTTCCTCTCGTCTTTTAAAAAGATGTGTCAAAGATCTCGCAGGAACTCTTCTAACCATATGACATGGAGCATTCTCATCTTAAAAGAGGTGATGTTGTATGACACATGATCCATGAAGCTAGCCTTCCCTAATGGCAGAAGAAACCTAAAAATTGAAATGAGTTATTTACTACTCTCACAATTTGACATAATTTTGTGAGCATTCTGAAAGACTTTCCCAAATACAGTAATCTCTTGGCAGCATAATAATTTACAAATCATAATTTTTTCACTTCTACAACTAAAAGGTACTTGTTTCCTTGTGGTTTAGTTAAATTGAATATATTCCTCCACAATATATTAAGTTTAGTAAGCAAAACATGTATAATTTTTTATTGCAATAAGAGGCAATAGTGTAGAATTGAGCTGTGAAAATTAAAGGATTGAAACATTTTTCAATAGTAAGTGGTTGTTTTATCCATTTATTAGTATATTTTTCAGAATTTTAGCCACTTAATTCTTTTATTCTGGCAATTTGCAGTGTGAAAACTCATACAGACCAAGTTCAGAAAGCTTGGAAAATTCATTGCCATTCCTCTACTGTTCTCCAGAAGAAAATCAAGACATAATGCTGCTGTGAAACACACCAGCCTCTTCAGGTCCATCTATCAGCAGCATAGAAACTAACATACGAAATCTCTTCATCACCAACATGAGGTAACACAGCACTTGAAGTGCAATCACCGTGTCAAAATTTCATTCTACATATGATTTCCTTGGTGTGTTCACATGCGACCAGAATGCAGCTACAACTACAGTTCTAGTTCAAATATTTTCCTATCATTAAAACATTAAAACATATTATACTATTTCTTTTAGCTTTTTCCTGTATGGAAAAACTAATAAAAAATTAATCTTAAGGTCCAGAATTAAGAAGTAAAAGATAAAATAGCCAAAGAAAAGGATATTAATATTATATTCCATCTCTCTCTGTCAGTATCAAAATTCCACAACAGAACTATACTTGTGGAACTGGGGGGGAAGGTGGATTTAAAAGTTGGATAAGGAAGAAACAATAGAGCACAGATCTTCTGATTTTAACTCAAACTATTTAGAAAGAAGGAAAGTGTCAATTTTTATCTTAGTATGGGTCAGTCAGCTTAAAGGAGCAGCTCTGTGATCTCACATGAAAAACAAATCAATATATTTAAGCACTTAATTTTTTCCTGAACCAGAACTATTTTCCCTCCTATGCCAATGGTTATGTCTCTCTCAGTATATGACTGTTTTTTCTCTCTCTGGACCAGTGCCAGAATTCATCCTTGCATTGATCCTGCTCATGCTGACACTATAGTAGTTCCTTAATGGTTTTAACAATTTACATCTTCTTACCAGATCTATATTCTCTGAAATAACCCATGAGTAAAAAACTCTTTTCTTTTTTTCCCTTCTGGAAAAAGAAAGAAAGAAGCAAAAAGCTAAATAAGTAAGAAGAGTGGGAGGGTGATGGTTGTGTGTTTGCTCAAACACTCCTCAACAGAATTGTGGAATATCTGTGTAAGCAACAGAGATATCCATAGCTTCCCCTTAATTCATTCTTCTTTTCTTGTCTGTTCAATTACCAACTTAGGCTGCTGCAGAATTACCAACTTTCCAAATCCATTTTTCTACATGAAAATGAAAAATTTTAAGGGTCTTTTTCATTTCAAGTTCAGTGCAAACACCTACATTGTTCTGCTTTTAATGGTTTCCACGACTGATGATGAACAGATGGCAAGATTTGGTTAAGTCTTAGAGAACCAGAATGTTGATTAATAATAGAACAAATCTGGCACAGACTTAACATCCAATTTCTCTTTGCTTTTTTACTTGACTGATTTATCTTATTTTAAATCTACCTTCTGAATCTCTTTTTAGCTTGCCCCTTTCTGATTCTGAGCAATCAATTCTGTTCTGAACATTCCCCTGCCTAGAATTTTTTTTTGCCATAATGTGTAACAACATCGGGGACCAGAAGTTGGACTCGATGATCCTGATGGGTTCCTTCCAATTCAGTATATTCTCAAACCAAAAATAAAACCCACGAGATGCCACAACTAATCAACTGAATAAAACCCCACCAAAAAACCTTCGCAGTTGATATATTTCAAAACAACATGAACACTTACACACTCTTGCAAACACCTCAGAAAGTAGGACTCTGCTGATCTTCCTGTATTATGCACATTACTGGCGTTAGCCAACAGATACCCAGAATAAACCTGGTCCCATGCGTCATCCTTTCACATGCTGGATATTCGCATTTATTTCCCAATTCATCTCATTATATCCCCCTGTAGTGGGTTGGAGCTGAGTTGGTTGATGGGTTTTTGGTCCAATGCGCTTTTGCAATTTGGTTTGTTTAAAACCCCGTGGAGGCGCAGGAACTTCCCTTTTGTTCCAGCTCTCTTGTGGAGAAGGGGAGAGAAATGGGCCCATTTCTGGAGCCTCCCCTCCCCCGGCACTGGGGCACAGGCTCCCCGGGGTGCTGCGGGAGAACCCCCTCAAAGCTGCAGACAGCTAAGAAACAACCATAAGCTGCTTCATAGCCAAGACCACCCAGAGCGACTTCTAAGGACTGGCGGGCTCCCCTCCCGCCTTCACGTGGCCCTGCGCAGACCCAGCGGAGCTGATACAGCTTTCTGCAACCAACACAGCAACACCAAGCAGCCAGCAGCATAAAGGGAAAGAGGCTTTTCTCCAACGTAAAGCCTGAAACGAAAATCACCTCTCCAACATGGAGGCATCAAGGTCAGAGAGAAAGAGAAAGAAAGTAAGGTCACATGGGATGAAGCAGAGAAATGGAGGCGGAAAAAGGGAGGAGGCGCTTTG
>VXBT01001386.1:0-12928 GCA_013400235.1 Oriolus oriolus
CAAGTTCTGTGTTCCTCTCAGGGAGAAAAACACCAAGGAGTAAAAGCTAATAAAAAATCCCCAAAATACTATTTTTTTCCCATCAGCGTGACTGAGTCAGGCAAGGGTAAGGTTTCAAAATCTCCCTATTTCTGTTCTAAGCCACCTGCACTGGAGGGGCAGAGAATGGCGCTAAGGGAGAGAAGGGGACAGGAAAGTGACCCAGACTGGCACTGAGAGCCAAGGGATGGTCCTGAGGACACAGACCCCGACACAGGGAACCACTCTTTGGGCTGGCACCAAGCTGTGTCCTGTTGGAAGCAGCCGACTTCTCTCAGCCACACCTCACATGCAGCCTGATGAGGCACCGGCAGCACATGGGCCCACCTCATGAAAAGGCGGGAACACACAGCCCCCTGCCCCCTTGTGAAAAGATAGAAAGCTGTCCCCTACCCCAGACCCACTTCAACCCCTTTAGCAGCTTCCCCTTGAAGGGGCACTAATGAGCCCAGCTTACCTCTCCAGCTCCTCAAAAAGCCTACCTGGGACAGGCAGGTGACATAGGTACAGCATCAGCATCTGACAGTTTTTCAGAGAGAAGGAGGCTTTTCCCTTTTAAAGCCCCAGAACTGAGGAGTGGTTTTGGGGTAGGAAGGAGCTTGTGGGAGAAGGCATACAGGGAACAGAGGCAGAGCCCCCAAATGCTGATGTGGAGGTACTGGAGACCTCGCTGTGCCAGAGGCTGACAGGAGACATGGGGTAATTCCCTGTGTGTGATGAAGACTTCACACCAGACTCACTCACCTGGAAGGAGAAATGGGGCTCTGCTAAAGGTAGGCAGCAGGTTTTGGAGTGTGGACTGTCAGCATTAGCACAGGTTGAGGCAGCAGCCCATGTGGACAGGCTCCCCCAGATGGAAACACAATTCCTTCCCTCCTCTGTGAGCTTAAAATCAATACCAAGCAGCTGTCACCCTGTGTAATCCCTCCTCCGAGCCCCTTCCCCTGTCCCAAACCCTTCCTCAGTCCAGCAGCTGTTTTCTGAAGAGCTGTGGAAACCCTGCCCCTCTCTGTCCATGCCTGCAGCTGTCCTACCCCATTCCTGTGCCCTCATTCCCATGTTTGGCAGTCCTAGGCACTCACCAGTGTCAGGTGGTCCCTCAGTCCTGTGAAGGCAGGCAACCTGTGCCTCCTCTGTGGTCCACAGCTCTCGCACAGCTCCTCTTGCAGACCTGTGTGGGTTCCTGCGCTGCCTTTTCCAGACTGCCAGCTCTTCTGGATGTGATAAGTTGGCTTCAAGAGGCCCAATTTCAGCAGTAAGGAGGAGACAATCCTGTGCACGTTAGGAACTGGTTCTGTGGCCTCCTCCCCACTGCATTCCTTACACAACACAGATCCTGTCAGTGCCACTCTGGCTGTCAGTACGTGTACACAAACAGTAATGTGGTGATGAGTGAGGGATCCAAACATGCGAATGTCAAAATCTTTTATTTACAACAGTCTCCAAAAATCAAGGGACATTGAAAATAGTGAGGGTAGGAGACAACTTACAAAAGTGACACACATACATCTGGAATTGTGCTACAACACTCTGAGAACTGACACTCTAAGGTCTGCACACAATGTGGTGGAATGGCAGTGCCCTCCCTCCCTCTGTCCATGGGGTGCTCACATCTCTTCTCCCCTTGTATTTTGAACCATCCTCCCTCCCATTTGTTCTGCTTCTGCCTCCAAACCTTTCTGTTTATCTGATTGTTACTCTGCCTCTGGTCCTGGTCACTGCCCCCCACCTCCCTTCAGCAACTGCCCAAAGGAGGAGCAGAGAGGAAAAAGCCAAAAGCCTCTGTCCTCAGGATGGAGACAGGCATTGAAAGATGTCTAGCTCTGTGACCCCAGGTACTAACCCAGGGCAGAGTAGTTAGCAAAAGCCTCTGAAATATCTGTGAACTATGGCTTACAGGCTATCTGGGGTGAGGAGTGATTTTGGAAGAAGTAGCCAAGAGACTGAGTTTGTCCTGCCTGGCTGCAAATCAGTCTGCACAGCTTGCTTGGTGGACAGTATGGGAGGATTTATATGTGTCATGGGGTTAAACAAAAAGCCTTTTATAACCTTTCAGAAGGGCAGGCTGCTCTGCTACAGAAATTCAGTGCAGGACAAGCTAAATGACTTAGACACTGTGACATAAAGCAACATCCCAATTTGCTCCAGTGGAGGCAAAGCCAGGGTCTCTGGAGACCATTGCCTGCAGACTACTGTATCAATGGTCCCAGTAGCTCTCCAAGTGTCAACATGTCCTTCTCCCTGGGGACATGTTGGGGAAGATGAAATAGGAAAACCTTATAAATATGATTGCCTGGCAAAAGATGCTAAGAATATAGAAACTGTAAGCGAGAGTGAAATGAAAGCCAGCTTTGAGATACCAGGCCTTAGTTACTGAACAACCGAAAAACAATAGCATGGCCGCTGAAACTAATTCCCCTATGACTGAACAATGCCCTTGGCCTGCAGACAGGTCCAAAGGTTAGAGCAGACCCCTGCGAGCTTGGCAGAAGGGGTCCAAAGGGTAGTTTTAGGGTTTAAAGTGTAACACAGTATGGTAATACTATGGATCTCATAGGCTATATGTAAATGCTATAAGATTTGTATCTTGTATTAGATTGGTTAATGAAAATTAGAATATTCAGCACAGAAGATGACTTATAGCATTGTAATTGAGAATCTGACTTGCTCTTATGCTCTCTCTTACTCTCACACTCACTCTTGTACTCTCTCCCACTCATTCTGACACTCTCTCTTGCACGCTCACTCTCTTACATGCTCTCTTACCTGCATGCACTCTCTCTCTCTCTCACTTGCACCCACTGCTTCTCTGCCCTGCTTTGAGCTGCGATAGCAGCTCCTAGCAGGGCCCCAGTGCCCACGCCCTTTGAAATAAACCTCATGTTCTAAGACCCTTCTCCAGAGATGTCTCGTCATTAGCAGTCCCGACCGTCCGGACCGGCCACAGGCCGCAACAGAACTTTCTACAGGGATATTTCTCGCATATTTTCAGACCCAGCAGGAACTGAGAAACACAGTCCAGCTCAGCCAATGATTCCTTTCAGAATCTGCAGCCTTGGCCATTGCTGAGGTCAGTGGCCAAACCTGGTGCCCCAGTTGCCCAAAACCAGCACCTCAAGAGGCACCACAACATAAAGAAACAAACAGAGCGAGGAGTCACGGATCTTTTCCTTCCTCTGATGCTGATCTCTGCACAGCACATCAACTCTGTTCCTCCCTGCTCCAAAGCTGATGTGGACAGTGCTGTTGTGAGTGGGGACTCTTTCTCCAAGTGTCCACAGCCATGGGGAGCCCTGGACTCACTCAGTAGCTCCACTAAAGGCAAAGAGCAGTCACACCAGCTCTGTGCATGAATCTCAGAGCTTCAGCACCAAGGAGCAGTGTCCTCCTGCTACTGCCCTGTGCTGGCAGGGAGAGAACTTCTGGGCAGGACAAGACCCACTCTGTTTTGTAGGAGACTGCATAATTCCAGAATGACCCCCTCCTGAAGCATTAACATAACTTTTCAGAGTTTAAGCCTCAAACCAGGATTTACTAGAAGTAAAGGAGTGGGCAGTTAACAGGCACATTCCATTGCCATGTGCTAACTGAAAGTTCGTGTATGCTTTTTAATTGCACCAAGATCATTCTGAAATGGAAAATCAGAGCATTTTCTTCCAAGTAAGACTGATCTGATGTGTTCTGTTTACAACCATCAAAACTGAAAGCTTTGTGTGAAGCTGTTTAACTCCCTCACTTCCTCTGCCTAAGGAAATTCTCCTTGAGACTTCTCCAGCTGCTTTCAGTCCAGACTCTGTGAGCACGAACAGGTACCACAGACAAGGCTGAACCTTCCTCAGCAAGAAAACAGGGAGATGGCCTTTGGAACAGAGGAGTCATCAGAGAAAAAAGATAGGCAGAGATGTGGGAAGAATTGTTTAAGGTGAACATCTGCTCCTGAAACAGCACCAGACAGTTGAGACCTTGCTTTTTATTGCTATGAGCATCTGCCTTGGAGCACCAATTCCCAGCAGGGCTGTCACCCCCACCTCCACAGTTGCTCAGATAAAGCCATCCCTTTTCTTACCTCTATAATTTTATGAGTATTCTGTAATCACAAGACACTGCCTACGTGAACATGGATGTATATATCTGCTACCTATTTGTCTCCACAGATGCTTGGGGAGATCAGGATGTAAGTGTTTTGCAGAAGGCTGGGCCCCACCTTTAAGCCTCTTACACTCCACTGCATGTGGAGAAAGCACCAGCCACCCTGACCACAGAGCTGTGCAGGGTGAAGTGGTGATGGGGCAAATGTCTAGTTAGATCTTAAGCCAAGTGTCATGACTGTGTTTAATCAGGGTCTCAGGTGACTCATTCAGGACTCATTCAGTGAGTCCTTGTGCAGCGTAAAACATCACCTAGGATCCTCTACTGGCTCTTCTGCCATCCTGCTACGTCTGGTGTAAGTTCCACCTCCTATCCTTGCCTCAGTTTCCTTCCTGGAGGGGCACAATCTCCTCAATATGCCTTTGTGAATTATTTGCACTTATCTCGGTCTCCCCTCTTCCTTCTGAATCGTTCCAGCCATTGCATTCCCAGTATCACTTTGGGCAACAAAAAGCAAGGTGATGCCCTGCTCCTGCTAGTGCCAGCTAGTCCTTCTGTGTGGGAGCCAAAGAGCATGTGCCCCGGTTCAGTTCCCCGGGTTGGTCCCTGTCCCTGCCCCGGCTCTGGTCCAGAAGGCTCCTCCCTCCCCATTCTCCCATTGGCCCCTGGCCCCCGTCCCTTTGTCCCTGCCTCAGTTTCCCTGTTGGTCCCCTACCCCAGCCCCCCCTGTGTACTGCCCCTGTGCCCCCAAACCATTGGTTCCTGATGTTCTCCCTGGCCCCACATAAACCCCCCAGAGTCCTATTGTTCTCGGTCTTTGCCTCTAGCTCCCTTCGCTAGTGAAGGTGGAATAAAACTTCCTGGTGGAATCCTATGCAGAGACCCTTCCTGACTCCTTGCTGTTGGTGTGTGGTGATAATAGCTGGGGTGTGAGCGTTCTCCTGGACCCCCCCAGCTCGTGACACTTCAGCACTGAGGGAGCCTGCACTGGCTGGAGAGAAGGAGGGAAAATGATAGCTTGTCCTTTTCCCTGCCTGCTCCAGAAAACAGGATGGATCCTGTCAGGTGCCAAGAACTCTTGTTACTTTTGTCTGCAGATCAGACACTGCCAGATCATACCCAAGAGACATAAAAGGTTTCCCTCTACTTTGAAATTAATCTTTGCCTCCCCTCGGCATGTTCCCAGCATGACGTGTCCAGAATCACACTGGAGGTAGAGGGTTGATGTAGCCTCTTTATAGTGAGCCAAACATAGGATACTAGGGGCTTACATAGGCTTTCAACTGTGCAGGATTCAAAGCACATCTGTGCCTTTTCTTAGAGGCCTTTAAAGGTTTCTTCATAGCTACAGAAGGAGGACCTTCCTCTAAGGTCCTTATTCTCTTGTCTGGTGACCTGGAAATATCCATCAGCTTTAATCACCCAAAAAAGGCTTGAAGTGTTTGCTAAGTTCAAGTCAAGCCACCAGACAGAGCATCCTTGGCCACAGCACTAGGGATACCTTGCCCTCCCCTGCAGCACCTGTATAGCCACACAGGTCCCATGGGGCTGTATATCATCAGCACTCTTGCCCTCTCCAGTCACTGCCACTTAGGAGTGCTCAGGGCACCACCAAGAGTTAAATCTGGAGCACAGACATAGGGAACAGCATGGCTTAAAGATCAAGGATGGGGCTGAACTGAGCACAGCAGCCATCAAAGCAGCACAGCTTAAGGACAGTCAAAAATCCTTTCCAGAACCATTTATTCATGGGCACAGGGTTCATTATGAAGGAGCTGGTACAGATCAGATTAGGTGCCAAGAAACATTTAACACTTTGCAGAAAGGGATAACTCAGCTACACTATGGTATAGCAAGGAGAAACCAGGTCTGTTCTATTCGTGTTCTCATGGCCCTCACTGCCTGCAGCAGGATTGCTCTGGAGTCCTCCTGAAAACAATAAGAACTCCTCTCTCCAGTTTGGTGAACCTTGGGAAGACCTTGGGGAACCTACTTTAGAAACAAATACTTGATCCAGTTTCACAGGGATGACACAATGTGAAGGTGTAAGACTGGCAGGGATCAGAGCAGGGAGGTACTGAGCCAAGTAGAAGCAGCTCAGTCTCCCAGCAGCACAGGCCCCACAACTTGGCTGGCAATGAGGTTGGGCTTCCTGGAATTTTCATCTTAAAAAGAGGGGTTGATCCAGACAGATAACACAAAGCCACCAGGACATGGAATCTGCAAAGGAATGGAGTCAGGCTGCTTCCTGGCCACACTACTCTATTGGCACCCTTGTAGATAGTGGCTAATGCATCTCCCAGTGGGCCTGACCCTCCTCTTCTGCCAAGGATCAGATGTGCTGTATATTAATGCACACTTCACTATTTCAATTTTTAAAATATGATAGAATCAGTGATGCTTAAAATGTACTTGTAAATGGCACCAGTTTGCGATTTCATTTTACTTTAATATAAACCATCTGCTCAGAGCAGAGAGCAGCTGCAGCTCTGCTGCCCTCGGGTCTCCACAGGAGGGTGTCTCTGAGCTGCCACAGAGGATGCTGTGCATACCACCAAGCATGGGCTCTACCTAGCCCCAGGGGTTACCTTGTCCTCAGGCTAAGAGCTGACCATTATGACCAAAGAGCTCTGCAGGGACTTCAGGGCTGTTTTCTCTCCACCAGGAGGAGCAGAGGCAGTGACTGGTGAGGTGACCAGGGGGGACTGGGCATTGAAACTGCCTTGACCTTACTACTGAGATGAAGAAGAGGAGGGCAGGCTGCTGAGGGCACCATCTGCTTCCTGATGGCTGTTCACAGACACATGAGATCCCAATATAAGGTGCACTGTCCCTCCAGTGAAAGGACAAAAAAGGAAAGAAGGGGAAAGCCACGTGTCCCAATGCCCTCCCTGAATGATGAAAGCAAGTCACTGCAGGTGGTGCCACCCAACAGCTCTAGTTTGGATCCCAAAATGACACCCATAAGAGCTCCTGTGCAGCAAGTTCACTGCTGGTCTGGCTTGGGTACAGGGCCTGCCAAAGGGATCCAGACAACGCTGCTCCCCAGGCCTGTCCAACAGTTCACTGCTGTTCTTGAAGGCTCAAGTAACGAGGCACAGGCTTGGTGTGGGAGTAGGACATCACCTCAAGAGTCATCACTGCAATGCTGACCCTAGACAAGTGCAGAGGAAGGAAAGAGGGAAGGGTTTTTGAAAGGATCAGATGGCCTTCCCAAATTCTCCCCTTTTAGCTTTGTGGTTCCAGAAAGCCCTGTTTGTTAAAAATAAATTAAAAGAACAAGAAAAGAAAAAAAGAAAAGCAGAAGGAAAACTGAGAGAAGGAAACCTCCTCCTCTCCTACTCACGGGCTGAGGTATTCCTTGGGCAGCCCTCACTGTCCATCATCCATCCATCACTACCCAAAATAAATACAAGTTTAGAGCAAAACCCATTAGAAAATAAAGTGCATCTGGAGTTGAAAAACTTCTGGAAAAAAGGGACTATTTTTCCTCTTTTTTTTCTTACCAAAAATATTCTTTAAAAAGAAAAGAAAAAAGAAAGGGAGCAAGAGGACAGAGCATGTGGCTCTTGGCCTGGGGTCTACAGGGCTGTCCCGTTGGGGAGGGGGATTTTAAATCCGCTCTTCAGCAGGGCAAGGCAGATGCAGAGACCCAGCAGGCCAGCCAGGAGCACCCCCAGCACAGCCTTGATGCAGGAAGTCCTGCTGCGGGTGAAGGTGCCAGGCCCCATGACGCTCAGCAGGGCTGTGCTCACAGTTAACGTGTACAGGATGGAGACTCCTGTGTTGAGGGCCACGATCTTCCCAAACTTAGCGAAGGGGGCAATGATGCAAAAGAACAGTGGGACAGTGGCGATCACGGTAGTAACGGCACTCGAGACGATTGCCACACCCACATGCCGGACTGCTTCCATTGTCCTCCACTGTCGGCACGCTGTGGGGTCCTGGTGGGAGGGACAGCAGTGTTAGCGGAACAGGCACATGGGGCTACACTGATATTTTAGGCTTTGAGAGGGTGGCTTAGCTCACAGAATCCCCGTCCAGGATGAAGAGGCTGCCTGAGTGCAGCTCAGACAGTTCATGCAGTCTCTGAGCACAATGAGCAAAAAGCCACAGGGTTAAAACCCAGCAGAGGCAAAGGCTGCTGGATTTTGTGCCTCCTTTTCACCACATCAGACTGATTGCTGGGCCTACACAACACAGGCACTGCAGGCAGACACTATAACTGGCAACAGAGATCCCAGGCTTTTGTGGTCTCCATCTTCCCAATGAGACAAAAGATGTTAACAAGGCCAGAGATGAGCTGGAGGTCAGCAAAGCAATTTTCAGAGGTTACAGAATTAGTATAGAGCTGTTCCAGCGCAGACTGTCTTCACTTGGACATGAAAAGGGGTTGCTTTGGACACAGATGTGGCCAGCAAGAAAGGGACAACCATGTGAGCTGGACCCTCATCTGAGTTTACTGTACTCAGGTACACAAGCTCACAGTCTGAGCAGTCAGCTGGACAAGCAGCAAACGCCATACCCCAGGGATGCTCTGAGGGTGCCAGGACACATCCCCCCTTGCCTATCATGCATCCTGCATCACAGCTGAGTGGCATGGGAGGGCACAAGAGGAACGAATGCAAGGCTGTAGGAAGAATAGAGCTCACCTCTGCCTGGTGGAGTGGCAGGTTCTCCCCTGCCAGCAGGTAGCCCTCCACCAAGTGCACACAGTAATCAACAGAGGAGCCAACGAGGATGGAGAGGGAAATGGCTTCCACAGCTCCCATT
The DNA here is from genome assembly GCA_013400235.1 of Oriolus oriolus. NCBI lineage: Eukaryota > Metazoa > Chordata > Aves > Passeriformes > Corvidae > Oriolus > Oriolus oriolus. The sequence continues at coordinate 8,902 of VXBT01001386.1, forward strand.
TCCCAGCCAGACCAGTACATGATGGTCACCACAAGGCAGACAACCCCTGTGTGAGGAAGGTGTTGTTAGGCAAATGTAAAGGACTCTGGGACTGCTGCCCAAGCCTACTGATACAAGTCAGTCCCTGGGGAGTTTGGGATCATACCCCGCAGGTCTGTGTGCCAGCCAGCCTGAATCCTGTACACACTCCCCCTGCCACAGAGAAAAACACTTCCCTCACCTTCCCTTAGCACAGAGACCATTCCATAAGGTGATCAGACCTGCTGGGGGTAGTGGAACTAGTGGAACACCTAGTTAAATATCAGGCAAGCTGACAGACTGATGCCAATCTAGACTAACTCTTGCTAAATGAATCCAAGCCCAGACAAGTGTCCATGTGTGCACACAAACATCACAAGGAAGTGAGCCTCTTGTTTTGCTTGCTGGAGTTACACAGAGGCGGAGCACACTTTTTAGAAGGCAAGAATACTGTTAGTTTGTGAATCCTATGTGGGAGACTTGAGTGGTTTCAAAATGATAGATTCGATTTTTAAACTGGGAAGTTTAGCAACACACTTAGACCACAATATCATCAAATCACCAGCCAGGGAGAGGAAACTATTTACAAATTTTCTTCAAATACTAAAAAACTGCTAAAATACTCTCCCACGGCTTGGAAACAGCAGCTATGGTGCAGGTTCTTGGAAAGTAGTGCAATTGTTATTCAGAGCATGTGAGACTTAATCACATTATTATACATAACAGGTAGGGATGGCATTTGTGTAGTTAAAACCCTTATTTGAACAAATAGAAGGGATTGTGTAGATAAAACACACTGGGAATTAGACACACAAATCTACTTTCCCAATGAGGTTCCTGTGCATTTGTTGAGAGTTTCTTCTGTTCGCTTAGCCAGTCTGTTCTCCAGGACTGGCTCCTGGAAAGCCAAAAGGGTTTACACAGAAGATGGAGTGATTCAGTTCAAATCACCAGACAATCAGCAGTGCCACAATCCACCAATTTCAGGAAAAGTGAAAGCCTGACACATTGGAATTGGTGTTTTTACCTAAGATGCTGAGCAGCACTGGCAGCAGGAGGAGGATGTGTGTGGTGAACACTGCCACGGCAGCCACACAGATGACCAGCGAGAGGACAAGACCATATAGGGCACTCTGCACTCCTGGAAGAAAACAGCCAGCTGATTTGAATCCTGGAAGGTGACAGCTGGGAGGAGAAAGGCACCATGTTCCTGCTGGCAACAAGGCAGGCAGGGACTTACACTGGAGGAAGATGGGACGGGGAGGATGAAAGTGGAAAGAAGGTGATCGGTTTCTTGAATCTAGCATCAGCAGGGCTGAGTCCTTTCCCTTACCTACTTCCTTGGGCTTTGCCTAATTTTGACAATACACATTGCTTAGGGCAGGAACAGGCTTTAGGAGTTTGCACAGCAATGGCAAGGGACTGCAGATATAACCCATGCCCACCATATGGGATGGAGTGTGCTGTGAAGATGTATCAGAGTGCATGGGCTCCCCAGGGAGAGAAACACGGCAGTCACTTGCCTATTATCTCCATGAAAATCTGCTTCCAGTGCTCACAGGTCTGGAAACCATGCCGGAGAGCAGAGCCCTCTGGGAAGAGTCGGAGTTGCTGCTGCAGGAATGTCTCCCATTTCAGATAGTCAGCATATGTCTGGAAGGATGATTTCCCCTTGTAGGTTGTCTGTAACAAGGTAAACACATCACTCATGTCCTGCTCTTTGGGCAGGGTATGCATGGCAAGGGAAAGGGCAGAACAAGCTAGCTCAGTACCAGGGCAGAACTGGCAGTGGCATTTGGGCAAATCTGCCACCAGCTTTTTGCCTGAGCTAATTGTGGTGTATGCAGCCACTTCTACCAACTTGTGAGTGTAGGCATCCGTCTGCAACAAATGCTAATAAACACAAAATTATGTCTGCAAATGGAAGTGGCCAGTGCAGAAAGAGCAGAGCTAAACCCCCAGAAGTCACAAGATGAAACTGTCACCAGAATGGCAATGTCACCAGGTGATGCCATGTGCTCACCGATTCAAAGGCCATGGAGATCCACTGCACCTTCCCATCCTTCACTCCCACTGCCCCATGAGAGAGCTGTCCAGGCAGCAGGTTTGGCTCAGGGATGTTCTTGCACTCAGGGTGCAACATCTGCAGAAAGGAGGAGATGCTGTAACCTGAAGAGAAAGAAAGAGCAAGGGATGGAGGGCAGAACAGGGAAAGGAAGCACGCTGGAGCAAGGGAATGAAAAAAACCCCAACCAACAACCCAAAATGAGAACCCCAAGAGAGTAGCAGGCCCCGTTTGTCAGCAGCTACTTCCCCTTGCCATTCTGGTTTGCCAAAGGCCTTGAGGTCTCGGCATCACAGCTCTCAGCTGCTGTAGCTTGAAAGGACACTGTGCCATCAGCATGGGACAGGACACTGCTACTGCTGTTTGTCCCCAGCTGTCAGGAAGCACCACAAAGAGAAAGTGCTGAGGGCTGTCTGCCTGGCCTGGCAGGGATTTACTCCAGGCATGAAATTGGCTTTTGGGCCAATATACGCTTCCTAGGCTCAGCTCCACAACCTTGTGACCTCTGAAGTTGGGAGAGATGGTCACTGGTCAGGTATGCAAAGCCACAGAGACAGTGAGTAGCCTCCCTGCAACAAGATCAGGTGTGATTTCATCTTTATTCAGGAGCTACTAAGAAGGTATTTACTGAATCAAAAGATTGCATCTCAAGCAATACCCATGACTGGAAAGAACAACTGCAATTCTGTTCTTTCTGGATTAAATCCCAAAGAATCTACTCAGTGTCTTTGGCATTAAAGAGCTTTCTTTCTGTCCCAAAAACCACAACCAATGACATGTTCTAGAAGGGTCAAGCTGCCTTGAAAAGAAAAGGAGACAGCAAGAAGCAGTCACCCTTTCTGGTTTGCTGTTGAGGACCCCAGCCCAAGCAAGCACAGGTAGGGCTGCAGAGGAGTTAGTTTAACCTACCCGAGGGCAGGCACTGAGCCCCTCCAGGCTTCACCAGCTCAGTGTTGCTGGCAATGGCTTTGCAGAGGTGGCACAGGTTGCCAATCTCTTTGAAGAGATCAAAGCTGTCATCGTAGATAACGCTGCCCTTTCACAAGGAGACACAATGAGAAGAGCACCACACGTGAGACATACACACAGCAACTGGCACTGCAGATTCCTGCCCGCTCCACTGCCTGCACTTCTCACTGCCCCTTCAGAGTAAACAGGCAAAGGCTGATTCTGCACAGTACCCCCAAAACACAGGGCAGGAAGAACGGCAGAAAGCTGAAGTGCATCAGCCAAGCTAAGCATAATTTTTCTAGAGAAAGACTGTCGTGTCAAGGTAACAGATCTCAAGGCATAAGCTGTTTCTAGAAGTCACATTTAGTAAGCTTTCCCTAGAGTAATGAATTTTTATTTTTTGTTAATACTTCATAACAAGATATATACTATAGAAAAATATCAGTTCCTCAGTCTTGAATTTGTAGTGAGATTTTGTACTGAGCTCAAAATGGGTTTGTTTCTAAAATTCTTGAGAAAGCCAGTCCTTGGGAAAAGCCTTTCCCTCTTCAATTTAGTAAAAACGGGGGAGATGTGATGCTGTATTTCCCCCACCCCTTTTCTTACTCCCCACATTTTCCCCCTTCCCTGCCCCTAGTCCTGGCCACACCCTCGGGTTCTCCCTGTTGGTTCCAGTACCCCAACTCCGCCCATGCACCGCCGCTGCGCCCTGAGAAACTTGAGCTCCCTGGCCATGCTGTCTCTCTGCCTCTAGTCCCTCTATGCCTCCTCTGCCTCTCAGGGGACTGGCTGGTCATCATGTAAATAAAGGTTCCTCTGAAGCCACCATGCAAAGAGCCTTCTCCCTCCTTGTTGTGGTTTGAACCTGAGTTGAGTGACAAAGTTCTGAGCCAATCGCTTCCCGCAATTTTGCATATCTAAAAGCAGCACAGAGGCGGGAAATTTGGGCTTCTGTTCCGGTTTTCACCGGAGGGTGGCCAGGCCAGGGCCCTC
>VXBT01001386.1:13351-43886 GCA_013400235.1 Oriolus oriolus
GCTGGAGTTTTGCTTATCCTTAAAAAGATAATACCCCATGTAAAAGCAGTGTGGGAAAACTACAGTGTTCAAGAGAGAGAAATGTTACAGCAGCAGGGCATTCCTCCGGGCGGGACTCTGTTTTTGCTGGTAGCAGTTTAGAAACCACGAAAGCAGAAGAAACCTCTTTTTTTCCAAATATAGAAAAGACTTTTGAAACCTGCATCTGACCGATATTATATGTTGTTGTCCTTTATGCACGTTAAATAAAGTGGGAGGTACTAGAAAAAGAGGGTTTTTGATTTAATTTCTTATTATTTCTTTTAACTTAATCTTGTTAGTAATAAACTTCTTTATATTCTCTAAAGTTTGTGCCTGCTTTCCCTACTTCTAATTCTTATCTCACAAAAAGTTAAAAGCCACAAATCAAACCACTACACTCCTTTATTGTCACCGTGTTGCGGAGCCCAGCCAGCCAGAGCTGGAGCACGAGGCCACCCGAAATGGCTACCGGGAGAGTGGAACGGCCGCTCTCCCCGAAAAAGCCCTGCTACGCTCTCCAGGAACGGTTGCAGTCTGCCATACCAGTGCAGGAAAACCCCCCCAACACCAGATTTAGACTCAAAATTAGAAGGTTATATATTGCACTCAGAGGGATTTTCTGAAAAGTCTGAAGTGCTTTTTTCAGTAAGGACTTCCTGATCACCATTATTTTGTCAATTTGCTAAAACAGAACTGTATGGCTCATCACAGTGCTACCACCTCTGCCCTTCCATCTGTCCAGACAGATGGACCACCCTCGGCTGTGGGTATTAGCGAAACACCATCCAGAGACCCTGTCCCTCACTCGCCAGCCCCGAGCATGCCTGGCTAGCACACCAGACCACGTGTACCATGTCTCCAATGACGTGGTTGTCCGGGCGTCTTGTGCGATTAACGCCTCTGATTCCAAACACTACAAACACCATGGCTCCGGTGTCTACCAGTGGCCGCACCGCTGGCTTCCCGCAGCCTGTGTTCATGCATGGATTAAATCCAGATGTAGCCGACAGCTTTGTTTTGGGTGCTGCTGTCAAATACAGAATAAAGGTTGGTTACATTAGATGGCAAAAAAGGTCTGATTCTCTGGACCTTGGCATGTTTGAACAGGGCCTCATCAGCTTACCTTTCTCACTGGGAACATACAGGATGCCTTTGGTGGGTCCGTCTGGGCTAGAGCTGAGCAGACAGCCTGGAGGTGCCACACACACTCGGCCATGGTAAGGGGGCTTGTGCGACTGGGCAAAATACAGTTTCCTGTGCGGCAAAGAAAGTTTGTTATGGGGGACTAGAGGTAGAGAAGATGAAGCGTCCACAGTATTACATGGAAACAGACATTCTCAAGGACAGAAGGGAAAGGTGAACATCTGCAGACCTGTATCCCTAGCCATTGCATATTCTGTGCTGCCCATTCAGCCCCAGAGTTCAGGCGGGTAAGGGCAAGAACCGGATCGGCAATGTCTTTCTGCCACCCAAAGAAGCCCCCAGTCACAGTCTCTCAAGCCTTTGGCATGTTAATGATGCTATGGGCCTGCAAAGTGACTGCAGAGATGGGGCATATATGCAGCAAAGCGAATTCTAGGGCCATGGATGTCACTGATTGAGAGCAGGACTAGCACTGGCCGTTAGGCATCTCACATCAACCTCTCAGCTGTGCTGTTTCTGCTGCCTTGGCCTGAGGGGGTTTCGGAAGGTTACCGTGTTCGCTGCTGCTCCTTGGAGGCCACGTAGAAACTGAAGTCGAACTTCCAGCCCTTCTTGGTGTCACAGGACAAGGTGGTCATCATCCACTTCCTGGGGCTCATCTGCTTAAGCAGCCCTACTGTGGACACACAAGCTGTCAGCTTCCTGGTGAAGTTACCGAAAGGCACTCTATACACCTAAGCAATGGATTAATGAAAACAGACACTTAACTCCACAGGGTTGCAGCCTGTTGCACATTAGCATCACACTCTCCCCTCCTCCCTAAGCACTGGCACAGCCACACAGAATGAGCACTTCAGGCACAGACCCAGCCAGCCCCCAGCCTGCCCCTTCCCAGCAATGGCCGGTGTGTGAAGGGCCCCTTAGCACCCCCATTCCCAGTGGCCTAGGCTGAATGGTGGCTGCTCTGCCCGGGGTGAGAGACATCTGCTCTAGTGACACCCACAGTTCTGCTCCCATTGCCGACAGTCATCTCACAACAGCAACAGGTGAAGTCTTGTGCCACTCCAAGGTATCATCTTGGATGATGCCAAGCACAATGCCTTCTGTGTTAACTACCCTACTACAGTGCCCTGAAAATGTCACCCAGAGCTACACAGGACCCCATGGAGAGACAGGAGGAGGCTCTCATGCTCACCTGCTGAGTGCTGCACTCTTGCTAGAGGGGTCCAGCATCCTGTACTGACTTACCTGGAATGAAGGCACCTCCCCGTCTCCCGGTGACACCATCTGCCAGGGCGCAGGGACACTGGCATTGAGTGAGAATCTGTAGATGGGTGGTCTGCCCTTGCTCCTGGACTTGGAGATATACACAGTCCCCTGGAGCTCTGAAGAAAACAGAGGGCATGAGGTTTGGTGGTACTTCTCAATCAGTAAATCCTACAGACATGGGCAGAACAAAGGAGGGTTCTTCTGGTCTGCTGTCTGCTCTGGGACAGCAGGCACAGCCTCTGCCTTCCAGCAGCACAGCACACCTTTTAACGGCTGTCACAAAAACATCCTGAGCTGCTGTAATTCCTGATGACTTACTGATTCATGCTATCTTGGGATCTGGCCCAGTAACTGTTTTATCCTCAAAATCCCCTGCAAACAGGCTGAATTTACTGTCCTCGTGACCTGCCAACAAGGTTATAAACAGGAGTGGGATGTGAAAGCTTGGAGTTCCTAGCCCTGTACTCAGATCAGAGGGATATGACACCAGATTGTACTGCCACCTGGGTTATAGGACCATGTTCTAGAGAGCAGTAGGTATTAGGGAAAGAGGGATTTTAAAGATGCCTCATACATCCAGCACCAACCTAGGGCTCAGTGAGGCAGGCTCTGAAGAGAATTATTCCCCATCAACTATTCAGAGAGCATGTGGTTTTGTTTCTACCCCAGTGGTTCCTTGAGCCCTGGCCCCAAATGTGGTCAGAGTCATCACACCCCACTCACCTTGCTGCCCTGTATCACTCATGCTGCCTTTGCTTCCCCAAGGTGACCCTGAGCCCCTCTTCTTTTTTTCAAAGGAAGTTCGGATGTTGTTCTGCAAACTGTGGGGCTTTTCCTGAAACAAACCTGTCCCACAAGGTTAGTCAGGGAAGAAAGACTGAACAGCATGAGAAAAGATCTACCAGCCCTGTGCACACCACAGACTGCTGCTGAACATCAAACCCTGAGCAGGCAACACAGTGCCACAGACCCTCAGCTGGGCACTGACATGAGACCAGCACTTACGAGTAAAAGTAGTCAGTTATCATGGTCTGTGAAGGGATTGCTCCAGAAGAAATACTCAGACAGTTCATGGCTAAAGCAGGAAATACTCTTCTAAATACTCCACTCCTACAGGCAACTCAACCATCCCACTCCCAATGCGTGCCTCCTTTCCACAGGGTCCATTCAATGTCCAATGAAGTATTTGAACATTGTAGGTGTCTGCCTCACATTTCAGCTCCTCCACTCCAGGGCTTAGGCCAGGCTGGGCTGCACCCACCATGGTTTGGGGACCAGCATTCTCACCTGAGCAGGTAATGCAAGAGATGCCTTCAGCACTAAGGTTGTATTTCAGGTCCAGTAGCACCTGGATGTTTGTGTCTGGCCGGAACAAGACTGGAGCACGGCTAGCTGGGTGGAGGTGGCTAGCAAAGAATATGGACAGGAGCAAAACAAGGAGAAAGAGCCCTGCAAGGAAAAACCTGGGTAAATGTGGGACCCTACATGCACTTCACACTTCAGACACACTCAGAGAGCAGGCATGTGGTAGAAAAATGGTATTTTCAGCTGGAAAAAGAACAGCAACTAAAGCACACTGGCAGCTGGGCTTTCTTGTAATAAGCCCCATGGCTGGAAAAAACTCCATCAGGATTTGCCACTTTAGATTTGAGTGAGAAGAAAGGGATGGAAAAGTCCCTTAGGGACTGACTGTTCTGGGAGCACTCTTCCACTGTGTTAGAAGCCATTTACCATGTCCCTTTTCCCACCTCTTGTCACTAATAATCAAGGCCTGGAGATTGACTGAAATGTCACACCCTCTAAAATCCATGTAGATTCAATACCCGCCTCCTTCCTTACCCACAATCACCCATCTGCTCTTCACTGCAGACCACAGCACCCAGTGTTCCAGCAGCTCCTGCAGCTGAGTTATCAAGTGATCCCGGTTGCTTTTCTCTGCAGAGAGCTGCAGATTTTCTGGCATCATAGACACCAAGGGGACATCCCCCATTTCCAGGGAGACTAAAACAGAGAGAAATCAAAAGCAGTCTCAGTGTCATGAGTGTCTCTTAGAGCTCTCTGCTCTTTTTCATCAAGTCTACTGCAAGGTGCTGTACAACTCACTCAAGCTAAAGAGATGGAGTAAGACCCCGGCAGAGGCAGTGACTCATAGGATGTTATAAGAAGCATCTTTGTCAAGTCACTGCCATGCAACAGCTACACTTGTAAATCCATAGCTCAGTCGAAATCTATGTTTCAGACTATTCCTTCCTCTACCAAACCCCACAAACACGGTCTGTAAGGTCACAGGGACACTGCATCCTTCTTGGGCCAAGCAGAATTTGTCCCTGTCCCACTAAATATGCCTTACTGTTAATTATACACAGCTGACCTCTTCCTGACTGCAGCCTCCCTGATTCTCTTCTCTCCAGATCAGGGATGCCAAGGGAACTCTCCCCTTCTCTGTGGGTGAGAAGTGGGCACTTGCTGTAGTGGGATGAAGCATGCCTGGCACACTGTACAGCCAACCTACAAACCACGCTTGGTCACCAACTGGAACAAGCTGCTTTGCTTCTTCACAGTTCCCTGATGCCCAGGGACCGTGGAGGAAAACATCCTGCTGTTTGCAGGGAAGGGAGGAATTATTTCCATACATCACCACTGCATGTGGCTCTGGCATGCTAAGGAGAACTCTTACAGCAGAGAGCCAGAGCTTCTCTGCCTGCCTGTCAAAGGCATCTCAGAACCTACTCTGCAGCAAGGGCTCTGCACATGCCATGGAATTGATTCAGTTACCTCCGGTTCCAGTTTGCATCTAGGCCTGAAAGATACTCACTGTCCAGACCACTTCTGTTGGGGGTTTTAAAAGGAAGAGATTCCAGCAAGTTTTAAAAGTACAAGTACAAGAGAACATGACCCTGTAAGCACCTTTTTCTTGGGTTCAGGGCTGGAAGAATTATCTCCTGCTAACAACAGATAAGGAATTTCTGGTCTTTTTTTCTAGATTGTTTATGTGACCTCAGGCAAGTCACTGCCCTCTTCATACCATGATGGAGGAGCTGCTCTAGGGGGCTGATGCTGGAGAACAACAGTGTTCTTTCTCCCACTTCCCAAATGCAGTGCTCCAAATGGCAGGGAAGAGGGGAAAACTTTACTCCAAGGTGAACTGTCCTGGTGTTATGGATTACATGTTTCATGGCTACATCCATGTCACAATGTCACAATCTTTCTGATTCCAGACAGAAAGCAGACCATGGTAGACCCAAGAGAATCAGCAAAGTAGTTAGAAAGCATGCACTGACACCCACTGAAGATCTCAAAGCAAATTTACAACGAATACTGAGTTCTGACTCCTACAACCTCCCATGACAGCACCATCTCCAGCTTACAATTCAAGGAACTGAGGCAAGGACCAGTGTCAGGGGTAGGAAGAACTGCAGGATGAAGAGGGCACTGTGATCCCCCTAAAAGCACCACACAGCAGACACATACCAGGCTCCTCCTCCACACTGAGGAGTGGGATGTCATCGTCAAGGTAGGGAAGGGTCTCTCTGCCTGCTCTGGAGGTGGCCTCTGAGGCAATGAAGAGATCTTCAGCCAGGTGCAAGGCACTCTTTTTGGTGCAGCTGGATTGAAGCAGGAAAGGAGACAAAGGCAAGAGTTTTAAGCCACATACCCTGTGAAGAGTTACCAGTGGGCTCCTTCAGTGGCAAGGAGCACAGCAACAATCTGCTCCAACTACTTGGAAAGATGTCAGGCACTGCCATGAGCAAATTCCATTGCTAAGTGGTGAGAGGGCCAGGGCTGGGCTGGATACACAGAGCAGGGCTGAGCCATGGACACCGGGTGCTGAGTGACAGGAGTTTCAGCAGTTCATCTCCCTGCTGATGAATAAAATCAGGCCAGGCCATCTGCAGTGCTGAGGAGCAGGGGAAGAGGAAATGTGCTGACTTTCAAACGCAAATCTCCATGTCCTGCTTGTGCTCACAGGCAGGAGCAATGGTGATCTGTCTGCCTTGCAGGGCTTGTGTCTCCACTGCTTGAAGGTTTAGCTGTGCATTCAGTGCTCCGAGGAAACAAATGGTCCAATACTCCATAGGATTCAACCAAGAGGATTGACTGACATTGCAGAGTCTGGCTCATGGAAGGCACCTGTGCATACACCAGAGAAAATGAGAGTGGGACTTGACCCTTCCATTTTGCTCCAGTCTGGAACGGCAGAACTTAAATTTCCCATATGTCAGAGCCAAAGCCAAGCTGCCTGAAGGGAATGAGGATAAACTGAGATGACAGGGAATTCGCACACCTCCTTGACTACAAATTCCACAACTTCCCACCCACAGGCTCCGGGGCTCACCTGGCTTGGCAGGAGCTCTCTAATGGGGACACATAAAGGGTCCATATTCCAAGAGCAGCTGGCATGGTGAAGAGCACAGCTACCCAGCAACAGGACACAATCAGCGACATGAAGAGTCCAAAGTCATGCACAGCTGGGATCTACATGAAGAGAGAGAACATGGGGTTGGGATCAACTGGGGCAGGATTGCTGGAGAGACAGCAGGCAAGGAAGAGATGTCTGGTGGAACCTGAGAACAGCACACGCCGACCTCAGTCACGATAACCAGCAAACCCGGTAGGTAAAGCACTGAGACAGAGCCTGGTGGCCACTGGATCCTGTTTGATCAGTGGCACAGAAGTATTTCCTTGGATAATCCACTGCCTTACAGCAGGTAAGAGACAGCCCTGTAAGAAGCAGGTCTGGCAGCCCACTCTGCTGAAGGAGAGGACAGATAGTGTTGGCAGGTTCCTGATCTCTTAGGCCCTTTGGCAGAAATGGAAACTCCAAATCCCAAAGGTGCAGGGTACCTGAGAGAAGATGTTGGCAGCATATGCTGCAGCTGTGGTCAGGGAGGTGAAGAAGGTGGCCTTCCCTGCTGTCTGGATAGTGTGGATCATGCGCAGTCGCAGGTCCTTAAGGTGGGTGGCTTGGCGGTAGGTGTTGATGAAAACAAAGACATCATCAACCCCTGGAAAAAGACAGCAGAGATATTGATACTCTGCTCACAGAAGTGACATCTGCTAAAAATCTGATTTTCCCCCTTGACATTTGGCCTGCAAATATTACACTTACAGGTAATGGAAAAGGGCCTGAAAATTCAATCTGCATTTGCCACCATCACCTTCTTCTCTCCTGCAGACAGAAGGCAGGGCAAGGCAGCACAGGCAGGCTTTGAGTAAAGATGAGCTTACCAATCCCCACGATGACAAAGGCAGCCACACCATTGAGTATACCCAGATACTGGATCCCAAATACGACATGGTACAGGAACAGAGCCACCAGGCAGCTTAGCCCAATGCTTGCAATGCCAAAGAATGACAGGAACACTACAGCAGAAAAGAAACATGGAAAAAATAGTATCTCTGGCCACCCCCAGGAGAAGATACCTCCCACATGCCCTGTTGGGACACTGGTTCCCATGAGTGTGTTGTTGACAGAGAACAGTTCAGGGCTGCAGGAGTACTGCTTACAGACTCTTTCCCACGAGGCTCATGAAAAAATTACATCAGATTTATGCCACTGTTAGCAAGATGGGAATTTGCATGTTATTCCTGATCTCCTGTGAGTCTTTCCCTCACCTGCCCACAAATCTCTGCTCTGGAGAATCAGACTGGCTTGCCCTTCTGCATGGTGCTGTGCCACACAGCCACACTGGTGCCAGGGCATCAGAGTCTCTCCCCGGGCTTGCACAGACACAGAGAGACACGGCACATTTGGATTTGTGTTAGAGCAGGGTGGCCATGACTCCAGCCTACCTGAGCAGGAGGTGAGGATGTAGACCAAGACAGCTATGCAGCTACTGCTGATGAAGGCCAGCAACATGTCATTGTTGAAAGTCCTCCTCACTTCATAGTCAAACAAATCTGTCCCTCCATACAGCACCTGGACTTTGCTAGGGTGGGAAGATATGAAAGAAGAGGAATAATTGAGTGCAAAAGGAGGAGAGCCAGGTGGTTCAAAGCACAGTATCTCCTCCAGAGCCAAAGGAGGTCACTGCTCTAATAACCTGGCAGTTCTCCGAGAAAACAGAGTGGTGAGAGCAGGTTGAACAAAGTTGCTGCTGGAGGTGAAATTCACACAGGGAAGGAGAAAAATAAAGTGCAGGTCTAATATTTTTAAAACTCCTCCAGTGCATGGTGGGTCATAGGCACTAATACACAATTCCTGAAGTCTTTAAAGCCAATTCCATCCAGAATCCTAACCACTGCTTTTAGATTAGCACAGCAGATGCAGGCAGAGTGACAGCTTATCAGAAACCATACGATTTACCAGCTTCTGCTTCTGGAAGCAGGCTCAGAGCAGAAGTAATCCAACATAATTTAACCAGGACTACAATAATGCTGCACCATAGGAGGCTATCAGAAATCCGAGCTTTGGAACTGAGCCTTGGCCTCAATTCCCTTTTGGCTTGTCATAATCACAACCTGCTCTGCCAGCCCATTGCTGAGAATGCTCTGTGGCTGCCTGCATTCCAACCTGCCCTTGAAGATCAGCATCCCTTCATTCTGGGAGCTACTGAGACTTAGGGCAGCAGAAAGCTGGAGTCTAAGAAGGTACAGAGACTGGGACGCACAGCCTTCTGTCAGCTGCCTGGGTACTGGGATGCTCTTTTAGCCCTTTTAGCTCAATTTTATAATCTCTCTATCACAAACACTGAGCAAAACTATGTTCAACCAAATCATACAGACCTGGTGGCGAAAAAAGCCTGCATTTCCTGAAAATTATCCTGCCCTGAAACTCCCCTCCCCACCTCTCTGTACAAAAAGCAAAAGCAGAATTGGATCTACATGTTGAGTGGCCTTGACTCACTATTTCATCCCCTGCATCAGACCAGTGGTGGCCATACTCAGAGCAGGAAGGCAGCTCTGTTTGAGCCAGTGGAACTGGATTTGTGAGATGGAAGCAAAAAGATCCAATGCCAGACAAGGGCTCAGTGGAAAGGCAGGCATTAGATTCAAACTTTGTTCCCCTTTCATTGTCTCTATTGGTGTCTCTGGCATGTTGCTGCAGTAGGAAGAGGCATTAAAGGGGAGAATATGAGTGGTTTTCCGCCATATGCTCCCCACCCTCATTTACAACTCTGTGCCTGAGCCCGGCTTCAATGGAGACGCTTTTTCTCCTTCATCTGAAGCATTACGCCATGGCCACTGTTCAAGACTGACCAGTAGTCCAAGCTAGCATGCCAAGGCTTCTGTGCCTGGTGCCTTCCCAGCGAGGCCAAATGGAACGTGGCTATCGGACTGGAATAGGTACTTCTGCCCTGGTGTGAACCTTAAGGCAGAACTTTGGCACCCTGAAAGGTCTATTCCATCCTCTGCCCTTCCGTGCTCTTGTGCACTCCCACCTGCCCTGCCTGCACACACCCTCACCTCGTGGACTGCTTGGCCAGCATGGCCACGTAGGTGATGACGAAGTTTTGGAACTTGCGGCGCTGCTCCTCCCAGCGATCCTCCACTGAGTAGTAGTTCGGCAGCGGTGCCCCAAAGAGGATCTCACTCCGCAGCAGGGAGCTCTTCATGTTCTCAGCAGACAAGCCCTCATCCACATACCAGTAAAATTCAGGGTGGGTCATGGCCAGCTCCAGGGACCCTGCAGGAGAAAGCAGCACCACTTTTGTTAGGTCCTGCTTAGTCGTTTTGGCAAGGCACAGGGTCTAGTCTGCCACAGGGAAACTAGGAGTCATCCTGTCCTTCATCAGAGTGTTGCTGGCTGCTGCTGCCTTCAGGAGAGCAAGGAGGGACAAGGAAACCTGGATTGCAAAGACTCACATCCTACTTCCGTTCTGTGACTGCTTGTGTTGCTGCCACATGCACTTCTCCATCAGGGAGACATCTTCCACCTGACTGACCTGAACCATAGCACCCCCAGCCAACAACAGCCTGGTCAACACTCCCTGGAAGCTCTTCCTTCTCTTAGCCTGGGACAATATTTTCTTCATTACACTTGGAAGCACAAGAACTAAGCAATGCCTGTGGAAGAGGAGTGCTGGCTCTGTTGTGACCTGGTACCTCTGCCATCTGATGGTGTGAGGGATGCAGAGATGGAGGCACTCAGCTAGTTCTGACTAGACACTGAATAGACACTGCCTGACCATTCCCAAAATACAGTTCCCTAGAGCTCGTACCAGAAACACCAGAATCTGTGCTCTTTCCTGTTTTGGTAGCAGAACTGTTACTGGAGCAGATGGAGTTAATTCTTCGCTTGCTCCCTGTATGGCTCCTGGACAGCTACCCTCTGCAGCCTGGCTTGGGAGACAGATGGAGGGTGCACCCCACTGCTGCCTTGATTTTCATAGTTCTTCAATGGTTTTAATTCTGTAATTAGAATTCTCATGCACTTTCTGTAAACATAAGCCATGTTTTGCTAACCGTGCCTAGATGTTTTCATTCTTTCTCCTAAGGTGGAAAAGTTTGATGGATTTCTCCTTTGACCTATGTGGTTGAGGGGTGGCAATTTCACCCTCCAATCCATGAGGTTTTCTAAAAGTGTATAAAATAAAGAAGTGGGCCCTTCGGCCCGGCTCTTGGCTCTTTGATCCTGATACTGGCCTGCGTGTGTGTTCCTTCGTGTCCACGTGCGACACCCCACAGCTACATCACACCCACAGACTCCGCATGAGTCACCTCTTTGTCACCACCCAGAGCCTCTGTTCTACTAGAGGTACACTGTACAGGGTACAGAGCCGGGAGGAGGAGGCAGGGCCTTTCTCCTCCTCTCCTTCTAGGAGCCTTTCCAGTTGGTGACTCACAAGCTGCCAGAGCAGCCCACAGACCTCTTTAATCAGCTCTGTAGTGCAGGGAAGCTCATCCCTATTGTCTGCTCAAACCCTGGCATTGCTCTAGTTAACTGCAGTCATCTACAGGGGACAAGGGTCAGTAGAAGACATCTGTACCATGCAGGACACCCCCTCACTTGGCTGTCTCACTTGCCTGTGGGGGTCTGTGTGACCTGTGACTGGAGCTGCAGGGTTGAAAAGGTTGAAGACAATTCTTCAAGGCACAGCCCAGCAGCATCTTCCTCTCCATACAAGACAGTCACCCCTCTTAGCTGCACACCAGTGACTGCCTGAATCTGAGGAGAGGCATTCCTCGAACATGCCAGCCCTTGCCCATGGCCCTCAGCTCACCTTGGATGTCAGCAAGGTCTTGTCCCATGCCATCATAGTAAATCTTCCCTCCTCTCTCGGTGGGGAAGAAGTAGGTCATAAGGGAGCTGGGAGGGGAACAGTAGGAGTAAGAACCCAGGGGCAGGTCCTTCAAGACCTCATGGGGCTTCCAGCAGAACTCCCGGAAGCGAGGGTGGTCCATGATCTTGCGCTCAACCTCATGGATGGTGACCAGGCGCTCAGTGGTGAAGATGTTGTTCTCAGAGTCCCCCCGAGCCAGAAAAATGAGTTCAATGCGCCAGTGAGCATGCGTCTGTGTGTTGGCACTGATGTAAGTGCTAGAGTAGTCCCAGCGTGGGGCTCCTCTCCTGATTCGGAAAGTCTGGTTTCCTGGGCTCAGGTGCGCCTGGGGCTGCAGGGAGCTCATCCTGCCCTCTGGGGGGCTCCGCTTGACCTGTGCACTGACCCCAAGATGGGAAGCATTGAGGTGAAGCTGCTGGAGCTGCTCAAAGATGAGCCTCTGCAGGGTTTCCGAGGTAAAGTCAGCCAGGTCCCGGCGGTTCCTCCCCCATGACCCAAACTGGGATTTGAGGGCCAAGGCAAGGGCATCGAAACGCTGCGAGGACTCGTGGTTGCGGATCTCAAAAGCGTTGTAGGAGATGTCAATGTCCAGGGCTGGGTAGTGGAGGAACGTGACAACAGCAAGCACAGCAGGGATGGCACAGCCCAGGAAAAGTATGAAGCCAGCACAGTATGGGTTGGTAAACACCCAGCCAACAATATTCCAGAAGCTAGACACAGGCAGTGTGACACACAGGGGCCTGACTCTGCACGGGCTTTTCCCACACAACAGAGCACCCTCTCGCCTCTTCCAGGAGCTGAAGGCTACCTCTTCATCTTCCTCCTCTAGCCAGGCATCCTGTAACAATAGGTCATCCTCTGTGTCCATGTCCAGCACCTGTGCACAGGTAGAGAAGAGCAGTCAGCGAGGCCCAGCAGTGGTGTCACTGGCACAGCCGTGAATCCACAGAGTCCCAGCAGCAGAGCCAGGATGGAGGCATGCTCCAGTTCCCCCAGGAGCAAAGCATCACTCCTTCCAAACCCCACAGATTTGCTACAGCCACTGAAACAACAGCCTTGCCATGAGGTACCCCACACTCTGCCTGGCAGAGGAACCAGAGAAGAAGTTCAAGTGACAGTCCCAGAGCCCAGTGCTGTGGCAGAGGAAGGCTCTGCATGGCTCCAGGAGCACCAGGCATGGAGACTGCAGGGATTCGCAGTATGTTGTTCACACTGCAGCAGCAGGAACATTTAATTAGCTAACCTGGTCCTCACACGCAGGAATAGTTCATGCTACCACATACAAAATGCAAGGGAACGTATCTTCCTCTCCTTAGAACTGACACTAGATTTCCCCCAGCTATTTATAGCAGTATTCATCTTTCTCACACAGCATGCACATGTGTGCACACAAGAGCCAGAAGTGCACACACCCACACCTGCAGACACACACTTGCACATACCAACCCCTCCAAGAACTCACTGTGACCCTGCTCTAGTCCCTGAAGGGATATCCACTGACAGCATGGGAAGGGAAAGGGCTGAACAACCTGCCTTCCTTCCACTCCTGTGGGATATCGTTAGTGAAGTGCATTTTTCCCATTCCTACAGAACAACCAGGAAGAAAAAACAGTTACTGCTTTCATGGAATGAAAGAGGAAACCCTCCCTGATCAGCCCAGACTTGGTCAGGAAAGAAAAGGATAATCCCTGAGAGGTGCTCTCCTTAGCAGGGGTTTCCCAGGTTCCCAGACTTTCCCTGGGTGTCTCATAGTGGCTTCCCAAGCCAGGGATCCACAGGTGGTGCTCCTTGAAAGCAAAGCCCAGACCCTATAGGTGTCACTCCCTTTTCTGGCTCCAGGCAGCAAAGCCAGTAGCCCCTCTCACTGAATGAATGGACAAACAGGTTCAGTTTGTTACCTGACCCTGGGAGTTGAAAGAAATTTACACACAGACCAGAAACAATTTATGAGCTTTGCTCCTAACTAGTGTTGCTATTTTAACAGGCCTTATATCAGCAGAAAGATAAATTGCCAGTACCTCTTAACTCTAGGTCCTCAGAAGGCCTAGGAGCTGCACAAACTTGTACCGAGGAAAAGAAGTGGGACAAAAATGCTCCCTGGCAGAGGAGCGTTGTGCAAAGCAGCAAGGGTCACAGCAACCTCTCTGGCTCCGGTCAGTCTGAGCAATGCCAGTGGCTTTGCTCACAGAGAGTTCACAGGATCCACAGCAGCTCCCATGGGATTCAGTCTGGTCTGGACAGCATCTGTGCGTGTCTGGGCAGAGTGTTCCCCTCATCACAGAACCTGTGGAGAACAGGGAACCTCCGAGCTCCAGCCCCCTGCTCCAGCCCACACCAAGGAAAGCAGAAGTGTTCATCAGTGCCTTCAATCTGCAACTGATCTAATCTCAAAACTTCCCACCCTTCCTGTCAGTGTGAGAGCAGGTGCTCTCCCAGCCCCTCACCCTGGTTAGGCTTTGTGCAGTGGCTCACCCACCTCAAGCTAGACCGTGGAGACTGTGCAGGAGGGCACATGTGAGCCTCCCGCTCTGCCATCTCAGTACAGAAACAGACAGGTACCACTGCTGGCAGATGGCCACAGTCCCTCCCCTGCCAGACCTCCAACCCTCAGCAGGCTGAGAAATAGGGTGAAGAGAGGACAGCTCACAAAACTCTTCTGTGTTGTTGCCCCCTTCACGTGAAGGACTGAGACAGCAAGAGGAAAACAAAGCGTGTGTGTGTGTGTGTTTCTTTTCAAACCTCTGGAAAGGTCAGGAGTAATCTAGCTGGTTTTAGACTCCACTGAGATTTCTTCAATACTCAGGATGCATAATCCTAAGCAACCAAGGAGTGCCTGAAGTTTCTCTGAATACACATGGATCACTGTATGAGCCCTCGGCACTGAGGCAAAGCCAAGAGCATAAAAATGATGCTGCCCAGGACAGGCGCTGGACTGCAGGCACTGCTCAGCTTCATGGGAACACAGACCCACATGCTCTTGTGTTGTTGCTTGCACAGCCTTATTTGTGTCATGACAGGGAGGAGGCTTTTCCAAGTCTCTGAATCTACAAATTAATCCTCTCCTCGAGGATTCTTACCACAGTCCTGCCTTCTCTCTCACACTCTACACTCTCAAACTCAGCCATAATCCCATCCAGGCTGACAAGATATGTGTCCAAAGCCTGCTGGCATGCCAGCCCCCCAAACACAGCACCTTGTTGGCCCCAGCTCACAGGTCACTCCACACTGCTCACCTCTGCCAGGCATCCGCAGCACACCCTTGGCTGGTGTGTGACCCCCATCCATCACTCAGCTGACAGGGACTGTCACCCTTCAGCCTCTAAGGGACAGGCAAGCTATAACTCCAGTTCACATTAGTGTAGATTGGTGCTGCAGGAACTCAGGCGCAAACCTCACTCATCCCACCTGGGCAGGTTGGTGTGTACCTGTAGTTACCTCCCCTCCACCCCAGACTCTTCTCCCACTGGCCTGGGCTCTCCTTCAACAGAAAGGAGTTATTGTGAGATCTGAACAAGTGTATGTATTCTCTTTTTAGAAAGAGAGGTAAAGAGCCATAATAATTTCCCATTTTACTGATTACTGAGGAGAAGGAGGGAAGAGATCCTAATCCTGAGACAGAAGAGCCTGCATATGACAAGAAAGGGAAATGAGAGAGAGCGACATAATAGTAAGGCAGCAGAAAAGGGATCACACCATCTTCTTTCTTAACCAAGAGCTAAATCCTCAACTCAAGGATGGGATTGATGCCTTAGGATTTTAGCTTTTATATTTTTCATATCCCGTAATTCTTTAGTGTGTAATTCTAAACTCCATATACACTGTTAGCTACTGTTCTCCCATTTTGGTCAGACAAAACAATTCCTCTTTAGGCCTGAAACTCAAGGACATCTTACTGTCTCAGGCCCCAAGAAATGTAAACAGAAGTGAGCAGGGGGGGAGCACACTTGGGGTAAATGACTTCATTACCTGAAGCTGTAATTGGAGGATTAACTCCCAATATGCAAATGGACCAAACTTATAAAAGGATGAAAACCCCATGATCCGTCGTCCATTTTGGGTGTAGCCCTTGGGCGGGCTTTGACTGCCCTTCAATAAATATAACTGCTTCTTATTCTCTTAATTTTGTCTAGCCTCTGTTTTTAGGTAGTCCCTCAAGGCATCAAGATCAGATCCCAGGCATCTCCCTCTGGCTTTTCCATCAACTGTCATGGTGACTGCAAACTCCAATTTGTAACACATGGGCACCTACAATGGTGTCCAACATGGTCTGGTGACTAACGTGTTACACTCCAGCTACAGACTGGCACCAATTCTGGCACTGGTGTGAACTCCAGCACAGAAATTTCTGGAGAAGCCCCTATATACACTCATGAGGACTGAGTCAGGGAAGGATCAAGACTTGGTCTGGGACAAAGGCAAGGGCAGGGTGGGTGGCACCTGGGCTGTCCCCAGCAGTGCCTGTGAGAGCCAGTGAGCATTGTATCCCAGTTCTGTTTCCCAGATTGGTCCCTGCCTCTATCCTGACTCTGGTCCAGAGAGCTCCTCCCTCCCCATTCTCCCATTGGCCCCGTCCCTTTGTCCCTGCCTCAGTTTCCCTGTTGGTTCCCCTTACCCCAGCCCCGCCCATGTGCCACCCCTGTCCCCTCAGACCATTGGTCCCTGATGTTCTCCCCGCCCCCATATAAAACCCCTGGACATTCCATCGTTCTTGTATTTTGCCCCTGGCTACCCTTCACTGGAGGGGTTGAAACAAACTCCTCAGTGGAATTCCAAGCAAAGACTCTTCCCATCTCTTTGCTGTCGGTGTGTCGAAGTAGCCAGCTGGGGTGTGAGCAACCCCGGCCACCGGCTAATGACAGTGCCAACCTCGCTCTGCACGCAGGGTAAGCATATGCCTGCATCCACAGCTCTGAACCCCCTTCATGAGAGAGTTCACCACATGATTCAGCTCCAAAGCCAGACATGGCACACTTAGCATTGCCCTTGGGACTCATCCGGCTTTGCTGCCTTCCTCAGATCCTGCCTGGGTCAGGATGAAAGTTTATCCAACCCAAAACACAGCAAACTGAATTGGCAGGGGTGATAAACCCTCAAATTAGCCAGAAGGGGATTTAAATGCATTTTTTCTGCTTGAATTCTACTTGGGGGCTGGCCTATTTTCCCTCCATCACTTCTCACACTATCCAGAGACTTCCAGCACTGTATCATGGCCCAATTACGTTTTCAACTCCAGGATATACACAGAGAACTTAATCCTGCAGCCTTCATTAACACTCTGCCTCACTTCTGTGCAAACCTAGCCTGGGCCAGGTTGAAAGAGGCAGAGGATAAGAGCGCTCCTTGGAGCCCTGGGTCTGTTTCTTTACAGAAGAGGCACTGATTCAGCTGGTTTGGGTAGGCATTTAGCTTTCTTGGGCTTCCCTCTGTTATTTCCCAAGCAAACAGGCTTCCTCCAGGCAGGATCCAGCTCAAGCCTCAACAGCCCCACAGGGATTGTCACTCACTTGCACCTCAACCAGGAAAAACACCCATGCAGCTCCCACAAGACAGTTCTTTTTCAGTGACATCTAGGATAGAAGAAAGTCACTGGCAAGTTGGAGAGAAGCAGTGACAGATGAGGAAGCTAATTACAACCGACCTGACTAATTAATGCTGATTTTCAGATTAAAAAATCCTCACTAGTGTTCCATTTCAATTACCCAGTTGTTCCTTCCTACAGGGAAAAGGGAGCCTTGTGCAACAGTAAGCTAGAAAGAAAAAAGGAAAGCAAGCACAAGACTAGAAGGGAGGGAAAGACAATTTCTGTAATATAGGAGATTCTCACTGACAAAATAATTAAACTTCACACTGGCTTCTCCCATGGGCAGAGCTTTCAGAGCAAAGCTAGCAGTTTTATGTTCCTATTTGTATTCTTGAAATCTCCTGGAGTTTCTACCAAAGGCAGCTTTAGGCCCCTTTGTTAGCTACATGAAGTTCCTGTAAGAGGGAGAGAATTAGCTTTTGTGCTTTCAAATCATCCTAAGAGCATCCAGGTCCTGCTGAAAGCCATGTCTCTGTGACACATAGCTGCACACATCTCTGGCCATGCAGAACAACTGGAAGGCATCATTAATGTACCACACTAAAGGAGAGCTTCACAGGGACACCAGGACACAGCACCAGTCTTGCTCTACACTTGAATCACTGAGACTACTCCAGAAGTCTAATTTTAAAACCCAGCCAAGAAGGGCTTTCCCAGGTCCCCACTCTCCCTTATCAACACAGCTGTCACTGAGTGCATGGAGTCCCTTTCCCAGTGTAGACTACCTTTCATGAATGTTTAAGCAAAACAATAGGGAGAATTAGATATGATTTTCCTCTAATTGGAGGTCTGACTTTCTTAAGTCTTGCTCTCCTGGAAAAGTAAAACAGGCCATGGACACCAGACCATGAATCTCCTATAATACTTCTGAAAACACTGACTTAATTCAGCCACGGACCAGAACCTGCACCTGAGAATACAACACTGACAGAACCTGTTTCAGTGGGATACGAGCCCAGAAATGCACATGCCGCTCAAAAGCACTGGTTTTATCTGCTGGCTGAGCTGGCTCCACCATTATTAGTTCAGCAGGTTCACTTTGCCAGTTGCAAATACAACACAGCAACAAGGCTTTAATCTATTTTCTTTCTGTGTGCTTTGCATTTCCCTTTCCACCTGCTTTAAATCCTTTGGTAAGACACACAAAAACACTGCACAAAAACACAGACCCCAGGCACTTTGCAGATCAGAATGACATCAGAATGCTCCAGCAGCACAGAGCTGCTGGAATTACAGTGTAATGATATAAATATGTTTGCTGGGAAAAAGTTCCAAAAAATTATTTTAAATATATGTGTATACACATATTAAAGCTCTACAGTCTATAATTCCACTTGCCCACCAAAAGCAAGACAATAGGCAGGGCTCTATATAGGAAAGAGGATTATCTGATCTCAAGCTTTATGAAATCAAGCATAGGCACACCCATCTCTTACTGAGGTGTTCCCTTCCACTGCTGACTGTTCCACCCTTCTTCGGCCTTACAGGAACTTCTACACCTTGGCTAAGATAAGAGCAGCTGGAAACAGAAGGATCAATGATCTTAAGTGATTAGGTTCAAAGAGCTTTTCCAACCTAAATGATTCTACCATCTCTCGACCAGCTTTCAGACTGGAAAAAGGCTGCTTGGAGCACTCTCAGCCTATGATGTCGAGGATCTTCTGCATGCACCCACTTGCTACTCCAGGCTCTGACAAACATTGATTAGATCCACTCATAATTGCATGCCAAAAACCATGTGGAAAGATTAGCTGCAAAGTCAAGCACTCACCAGTCAGGAAATGGCAAATTCAGGGCTGACACGGCATCCTTAATTTGTCCCTCTTTTGTAAATGCTCTGCAGTGCAGTTTTGCTTACAAGCCCAGTGTCCAAGGCAAGGACTTTGGCTTCCACCAGTGCATTCAATGGATGATGCTCCCCAAACCCAGCAGTTATTTGCTACCCTGTTCTCTCCTCATCATTCAGTGTGTGGTCTCACGCCTCAATTCCTGCACACCGCTCATGCCTGGCTCACAGGCAGTATTATTAATTTCCTCATGAGCTTTTCAACACTGTCTGTCATGAGAGAGTTGGAGGGCTGAACAAACAGGACTGAACTGAATCTTCTCCCAGCATCTCGGAGAAGGAGGGGGTGGTGTAGTCTGCATCTGTCAGATGCTAGAGCTCAGGAGATGAAGGAAGAAGTAGACATATTGGGTGCCTAGTTTGACACACAAGATACCAAATCTTTTTGAGGGCAAAGATGGGGGCTGTGTGCAACAAACCACAAACTGCTGTGTTCTGCAAGTATAATTTGAGCTGTATCATCAAACATAACCGTCACTGTGCAAAGTAACCTTTATGCTGGTGAGGGATATCCGACCTCCACAATGAGAGCCATATTCACACCATCTATGCTACCAAAAAGAACCCAATAAATTGCCCCAAAATACATGCTTTAAAGTACTGAAACGGGCACTTTTCAAAGGCAAAGGTCACAAGAATTTGCTGACATCAAACCATGCACGTTCAGTGCCCTGACATCCCGGGATTGCTGCAGAGGTATACCTGCATGAGCACTTTGCTAGCATGCATGTCACTGCTGATTAAATAATTTGCTCCTGGTTATTGTAACTAATGATTGTAGGTGTCAGAAGCAGTTTTCTTGGTTATAATCTCATGAAACGTGCCTCACAGCCCTGTGGCATGTTTACTACTCAAGTTACTTGCTTGTGCTGGTGATAAGCTCTGCTGTCACTCAGGCATGTGGCACTTCCAGTCTCTGCACACAAGGCACCAAGCAAGCTGAGGATCTGATATACTTCAGGCATTACTTACCTAACCACTACAAAAACTACTTAGATTTTGTCTGAGCCCCAGACAGTTGCTGCTGCTAAGTAAAGGGATCGCTTCTGGCTCAGCTGGGTGCTTTTGGGTGCCTTGACAGATTTCAAAAGCACCCTGGATCCCACCTGCCAGGGGCCCAAAGGAACAAGCTTGTCAAAGGTATGCGGATTCCCACACTCCAGCACCTACCCCTAAGCACCTTTGCTCAGAGCAAAGCCTTTACAGATCATGAAATATAAATGGCTGCCACAAACCAGGGCCTTGCATTACTATCCCAAGAAGTATCACTCCAGGAAAGAATGTCAGACCACAGAGGGGAATCATCAATTCCCAAGCCAACGGAATAAACTGCCATCCCTAAAGCTTGTGTGCTGCTCTTTCACAGATACGCTCCAGCTTTACACATCACTGTCGCCCTGGAAAGGAAAGCCAGATCCTGTTGGCAGTGCCTAGCAGTAATTTATTATTTTACCTCATGCTCAGCCTCCCCAGTTTATGTTAACCACCAGGACTGATACCACTGTGCTCAGCTGCAGGATTCCCATGCAGACTCTGACCCTTCTCCCCACACCCACCCCTTGCAGTGGGAGGAAGGACACATACAAGGGCTGGCTGTGCAGCCTCATCCATGTGCAGTTCTCCAGCAATACCCTGCTGGTGTGCACACTGCTTCTGGGACTGATGAAAACATCCTCTGCTAAAGGCTCCTCTCCACAGTATTCACATAAGCTGCTAGTTCATCGCTGAGAAGGAGGAGGACAACTTCTTCCTCACCCTCCATCTGAGCTGCTTCTCTCAGCAGCTCAAGCAGCAGTTTGTGCAGAGGAGGCTTTGCTGGTTGTGGTTCTGTGGGCAGCAGTATGAGAGGTAAGGCAGGAATTCCAATCTGTGCTGCCAGGCCTACTTGCCAACCACAGCATAGGCAGCTGTTTCAGCTCCACTTCTAGCCACTCCAACATGAAAAGTACAATAAGGTTACAAGAAAATGTTGCAAGTGCTCCACCTGAAGAGTGTACTTAGCCAGCTCTGCTCATTGTGCTCTGACCTTCCAGAAAGGGGAGGAATAGGCACGAAGTCCCATCTGCACATGTGTCGAGTCATGCAGGTCAGTTTCTCACTCCAGGTGCTACCCATTTAGATCTAATGGATCTAAAGGTCTTATTTTTCACTGCTACAATTTACTGACATCAGAAAATGCCAGATTTGGAACAGAAAGGCCGTAAGGCTACAATCTGTATAAGCTCCCACAGTATTTCAGTAACACTGACTTTTTCAGCAGGGCTTTCCACACACCAGCATGAGAGAGGAGTGGGTGATCTGCAGCCCTCTCCCAAATGAGGGAGCAGCAGGAATACTGACATACTCATGCACCATTCCAGCTCCATGCACTGAGCTGAGCTTATCGGTGGCACAGACACAGCCTCCTATTTCTGAGAATGTGAGGGTGAATTCAGTGGGAATTCATCCTGACAGTCACTACAACTGAGTGAGAATAACTGCAGCAAACCATGCTTTATAGTGACCCATGGAAAACTTACTACTGGATCAGGAGGGACTCACAAAGCAGCTTGTAGCTGGCTGGCTTTCAGCAGCCTGAAAAGTGGGATCTGAGCAGGTATGTCTTTCTTACTTCTCACACTTCTCTCTCTCTCTCAAACAGACATAGCTACCTGCTCTCCTCCCATGAAAACCCAGTGCTTGTGGAATTAGATTAATTAGCACTGATATTTCATCTTCCAAGAATCAGTGAGAAATCTGGAAGAAGATGTGCAACATCCAGAGGCTGAAGAGCCTCTAATGCCACACAGCTCACTGCTCTGGAGCAGGACCTGGGCAAGCACAAGGTTTTTCAGAACAGAAGGAAAACTTCTTGAGGGGAAGAGGTGGAGACAACACAAGCTGCCTCAGTGCCTGAGCAGCAGGTCGGCAAATCCCCTGCCAGTACAACGACTTAAAGCTTACTGCCAGCTGCACCAGCCATGCAGAAACTCACATTAAATATTACTACAGCTCAATGAGCACAGCCCTGCAGACCATTAGCAGAGGAGGGGGCAGGGTCTCAGAATAAGCAAACAGGCTTTAACGACACATTCATCTCAGAGAAAGTCCAAGATGTTTCCTAATACAAACAAGAGACACCATGAGCTGGTTCCTGTTAGTCACTGTGCAAAAGAGGGAAATGTTGCTTGCAACAGCTCCCAGAAGCTGCCAGTGAAGCCACATCTCTAGGATACAGTTAGGCCACCAGGACTGAGCTCAGACAGTAGGAATGTCCCTCCCCTCTGCACTCTTCTCCTCCCTCCCAGCAAAGACCTGGAGGTCTGTGATCTGAAGCAGTTCAGAAAGAGGCAAACATCACCTTTGTCCTTATTCCTCTTCTACCACCAAAGATGCAGAGATTCACAGCCACAGGAGCTGCATGGGAGCTGCTTGTGTATGGCAATCGGCCAACCCAAAGGGACGAAAACTGCCACCTGGCAAAGGATCGGAGCATTTCAGGCAATTGTTC
This sequence comes from Oriolus oriolus, assembly GCA_013400235.1. Lineage (NCBI taxonomy): Eukaryota > Metazoa > Chordata > Aves > Passeriformes > Corvidae > Oriolus > Oriolus oriolus. The sequence continues at coordinate 35,926 of VXBT01001386.1, forward strand.
ACAGTTCCTTATTGCATCCCACACTTTCAGACAGATGTTCACAGGCTGAGATGCTACTTGTGCTATCTCTTAGGACAAAGTCCTGCAGTTAAAACACAAAAATTAAGGTAATATTTGTGTCTCTATCGTTAGTTTTTCCAACTTTCCTGGAGCAAAGCACATGATCTGCTCTGAATTGCTCTCATATTCTGGAGTTTGAGACTTCCACCCTTTCACAACATGCCTTGTGCAAAAGACTCCTGGGATTCCCCTTCACAAGCAAACACAGGCTATTTTTGCAAACACGTTTGTAAACTGATTTTCAAAGGGACTCACTCCACTGCCCTGTGTGGATGTGGAACTGTGTCTGGCCCTCTGGAAACGAGGCTGTTGGCTGAGTACGAGAGGAAAGTCACTGCATGCACTTCCCAAATCAGCCAGAGAAATGGAAATGCAAACAGTACCAGGATCTGCAACACAACCAAATAAATGAGCATGTAGGCAGGTGGTGTACATGCAGGAATTAATTTAGCTGCATGTAAGCCAAGATTTGGATCCAGAAGGAATTATCTCCCCCACAACACATCAGAAATACAAGGCACTGCAAGAGGTCTGTAAAGGAAATGTCATCAAAATCTCATTTGTCTGCTACTTACAGTAGAGCTCTCTGTTACTGGAATCTAAACAAGGCCAGATGCTTTCCTGTGCCACTTACACAAAAACCCATGCTATGAACTCTGCAGTTACTGTGAGGAAACTTGCACCAAGGAATTGGTTCCAGACAGCAGATTTACAGGAATGAAACTTTGCTTCTTTGGCTTAAGCAATGCCACAGGGGATGGAACATTTACCTGCTGATATATCTTGTTTTCAGTTGTCATAGGCTTGTGTTTTATAGCTCCCTACGATGCTGCAGCTTTTCTGCCACGTTCTGTGCACAAGTACATTGACAGCAGAGACAAGCATAAAATGGACCAAAGACCACCGCAGACCACAGCTCAGCTGCCCATCTCTGAGCCCTATGTGAAGGGACAGAGCTGAGATGCAAGAGTTAGTATGAGAAAGAGAAAGGATGGCCTTGGACATAAAATTCAGTTTGGATGTGGAAAGAAATGGCTTGCAGCATATACATCAGATTGTGAGACACTCCACTAATAAGCACATCCAGAGACTGGGCACTCAGGGAAGTCCAAGGCACTGACAGGTGCTCTGTGGGTCCTGAAGAAGCCCAGTAACCTGCAACGCCCAGAGGCTGGAAACTGCAACTGCCGGTAGGAAGCACCAGAAGGAGCAGCTTTCAGCATGGTCCGAGAACTAGCCTGAGCTTTCAGGAAAAATAAATTTAGCTTTCAAAACAAGCTGATGTCTATGTTGTCCAGACTCCCCGTTTAACTGGAGCCCATTGTGTTACTGAGTCACTTTTATGCTCTTGTGGGCCTGTCCACCTTCCTATTTCAACTCAACTATAAAAATTGGCTTGGAGATTAAACCTGGTGCCCGAGTTTTAGCTGGAGAGCAAGTGGGAGGGTGTGCAAGGGAGGAGGTGAAGGGAAAGAGGTGGCAGCGGAAATATGAAGACAGAGGATTTGGCCAGGTTTGATTTATAAGCAGGAGTCAGGGTTGCTTTGGGCATTTCTCAAACATGTTTAAAATGCCCCATAGGGCTCTAGTTCAAATCTGAGTCTGAAGCCCCATCTTCTTCAGTAATTCATTTCCCTTGTTAAAAGGAGGAACAAAGAGAGAACTTGTTGGATTCAGGGAATCAAGTGTGCTGCAAGTGCAGTAGTACCCCAAGCAGTAGAAGGGTTAGGTGCTGTTTTGTGTTGGGTTTTTTTTCCAAATCGTCTCCAAAGACTTTAATACAGCTCAAAAGCAGTTCATTCTCAGCTCCTGGGTGTAACACAGAGCCAAGAAACAAGTCAACATCCCCCTAGAAGCAAAGAGTATTTTGTGCATCATATATCAGAGACTGCATAAACCCTTTGCAAACACCTATCAGATCCAATTCCTTATTCCTCTAGGGAAATAGATAGGATTATATGCAAGTTCACAAATGAATTAAGCGAGGTTCCACAGTTGAGCTTCAGCTCTGATGGAATTCAGCTATTATTTTTGCTGACTTTCACAGAAGCTAAATAGAGACCAAGCAAGTTACAAGCCTACATTGTTCAGCTTTAGTTGCCATCTGAGGAGCAGCAGTGATACCTACAACTCCATTTAACAGTGACACAGAGACCCTGTGACTTGCCAGCCCAGCATCAGCCAAGTGAGCTCAGAGTAAAACTAGAGATCTCCAGGAACCATCCTCTTTGTTCAAGTCAAAGAGATTTCTGCTATGCAAAAGTAAGATGGGAAGAAAGTCTGTGGCAGCATGAAACAGGATGCTCTGAAGCCCAAATAAGGTTATCCATGCAGTTAGCTCAGCAGGTAGATCCCAGGTAACATTCCCAGTAACAAATCCAAAGTGACTTCACTGATATGACTGCAGGTGAGATGCAGCTGCAGAACCAGGCCCCAGAAGCAACAACATCCACACCTTCAAGTCCAGGCAGAAAAATGACGCTCACCCCTGACTCTCCCCCCATAAAGCAGCAGAGAGTCAAGACCAGCAGTAGCTCAAGAATCAGATGACTGCCAGTGTGTCTTTCAACCCCTTTAAAAACACTGGCCTCTCCCCCTTCTCCACTATTTATGTAACATGAACTGCCTTCTATTCAGGAGGAGCTGTTCTGTATTAACAGAGCTTGGCAAAGATCAGGAAGTAACTCTGCCAACTTTCAAGCCTGCTGCCTTAAGGCAGATGACAGGGAAAGTATCCCAGCCTTGTCCCCCAAACCACTTCTCCCAGCAAGTAGAAAGAACTCAAAAACAGCAAAAAAGGGTGAGGTATCTGTGAAGCCCTAATTTCAGTGCAGGAGACAGCCTGTCTCTGGGGTGCCCTGCTCTGCCGTGGGTGTGCTTGTCTCCCCATGGGAGAGCAAAGCCTGTGGAACTGCCAGAATCTGAAGGCTCAGAACAAAGGCACAAGTTACACTGGAATCTTTATACCGCGTGTTACAACCAGAAGGAGGAGATGCCTTGCTCCTCCATGTCAATGATGCTGCTGCCATCATGGAAAAAATCAGCACTTCTAGTGGCTGTGCTGAACTGAACCTTTATGGGAAAGTAAATCCCTCTGGAGCAGCTGGAAGGACAGGATTCCCAGGTGCTACAGACTCACAGCTGAAAACAAGTGCTGCAGCTGCAGAGCATCCCCTGGTTCCCACCAGCAGAACTGCTCTGCCATTCCCACATCAGGTCTTCCAGGAGCAGTTGCAGTCCCCGGGGGTTCGATTCACCCCAGGTAGGCGGATCACGCTCAGCTACTGGCAAAGGAGGCACAAGTGGACTCCTGGGCTGTGAAAGGCTGAATGTCCAGTTCTGGTGGGATCTCTATCATAGGCAATTACCTTGTTCTTGCAGAAGGAGGACACCATCCCTGGCTCTAAGGAACCAAAATTAAACCTTTGAAGCTTGTTTTGCCAACCTTTTTGTGTCTGTATTTTCTTCTGTTAGTGGTGTGGCACTCCAGCTATTAATCTTTTCTAGTTTTCAATACTATAAAAGTGTGACTCAACAGCCGTGCTGAGACTTCAGAAATCTTCCCTTAGGTGCTGCAGAGGACGGCTAATGACAGTGTAACAGGCAAGAGAGTCGTAAATAACATTCGGCTGGGTGCTAATGCAGACAGTTGTTGTAGCTCATGCCTGAAGCACATTGCCATCAATGGCACAATTTACAAACTCACACATAGTTAAGCTTTGCTGAAACATATCCTGGACGAGGGTCAATGGAAAGTCTTTTGCTGACTTCACCTAGAGCTGGATTAAGCACTTAACTCTTACACTGTCTCCTCCATACTCCTGAATTATTCATTAAGGGCCAGACACTGCAATCCATACTCACACTGCGCTTAATCTGTCCTTTAAATTGACTTGCATTAGTCTGAGTCACAGGCACCTCTGCACCTTGCTCTTTAACAGTCTCACTGAATGCAGCAGAGCTATTCATGAAATGAGGTGCTGCTCTGAAAGAGGAGAGGAGGCAGGATCCAGCCCTTAGCAAAGGCATCGGTAAGGACAGATCTGAGAGAAAATGCACCCAGCTAAAGCTACAACAAGATGAATGAACTCAGGTAAATCTGTGTGAAATCAGTAATTTAAAGAGATAGCCTGTTCTGCGGTATCACGGTGGGGAGATTAAGGGAGTTCTAGAAACCAGTATTTCATTGCTCAACTGCATCTGGAAACACATTCCCGGGCCCCTGGCCACAAACTCACAGAGCCGAACGACAGTTTTCACACACACCTTGTGAGGACTGCTTATCTCTCTAGAGAGAGAGAAACAGCGAGGTGTGTGGAAAGGAAGAAGGCAAAGGACATCAGCTCCTCTCGACTGGCACAAAAACAATAAGAAGTGCACAGGACGGCTGTCGCCGAGGAGGTAAAAAGCACTCACACTTCGTAGAAACTCCTTCCCCTGCCAAGCTCACAGCTCCCAGTAACCAGGCCCTCAGGCCACAATACTTGCTCTGATCCTGAAATCCCCTCCAGCTGTTCAAACCGCAGATAAACTCGCATCACAGGAGAGCCGATTACCTGTACCTTTCACCACTAAGATCAAATCTATAGTCTGATACCTCTAAGCAAACAATGGATTAAAAAAATAAGCCAACCAGGTAAGTAAAAGGAGAAATCTTTTGCACTACATTGAGAAATATAACGGGATTTGATTTTTTAGAATGAACTAATCTGTTCAGTTCTCATTTATGTCAATGCTTGATAAGATTAGAGGATTAAACCAATTGTATGCTAAATACCTCGTGCTGAAGAGAGTCCTGCCAGGATTTTCTGCATGTTGGCATGCACAGAGACCACAGCAGCATCACCCAGAGACCCTGGGACTCACAGAAGGACCCGATCAAACTTAAGAAATAAAAATCACAGTTTATCCAGATTTTCCATATGCACCAGAGTATGAACTTTTATCCCGCTCCAGCTTCACTCAAGCTTACTTATTAAGTACTCATAACCAACAGGCAAGTCTTTGTATAAGCAGCACTTAGAGCACTGGCATCACAAGAGGATTTCAGATGTGCTGTGGCTTTTTTGGATGCAAAATGTTAATACCATGAGCATACGCTCTCCCTGTGTCAAACCGAAATGCACCCATCCTATCACTCTCATGTGATTTGATTACATACACACACATCACAGCCACCCCATAAACTTCTGCAAAATACAGCTTGTTAATAACACTTCATTTGCAGTTCAGAAATGACAGATACAGAAGGGGTCAGAGTTCTCCTGTAACTTAACTGCTTCTTCTGTAGGTCTGACAAAGGCATTTGCTGTTGGGCTACACTGTGTGTTGGAAGGGAGATTAGGCCTTGTTGGCTGCAGAAAGAGCCTCGTTCTCAGACCCGGAGGTGATCCTGGGATTACAGCCAGGTCACCGGGGATGGGCTGAGAGAGGATTGTGAGTTTCTGGACAATGTCAGCCCTATGAGATGTGATAATTGCAGTTTGTGACCTTGTAAGGTATTGTTTACCTTTTACCATAATAGGCAATGTCTAGGAAATATTCCAGGTGATTGGGGAACACTGAGGTGAACTGTTTTCCCGTTTATATGAGGTGATTTCCTGTTTTTCCATTGGTATTTAAGGGAATTTCGGATACGCAATAAAGCTTTTTTCTTCTTGCACCTTTACCATGATGTTGCGGAGTCCCTGCCCATGCGTGAATACTGCATTTGCAATGTTTAATTCATTAATGCTGAAAAAGTACAAGGTCTTGGGAGGCACAGCCAAGGACACACCAGGTATTGAGAGAACTTTTAGCACCTAGCAAACACATTTTCCCCAAACATCTGAAAACTAACAGCAATTTCACTAGTGTGAAATCCCTCATTTATGTGCCCCCAAACTACACTGTCACCTTGACTCCCTGTAAGTGCCCTACTCTATGGTAAGGAGACTGCACAACAAGGGCGTTTGTCAATATAGCTAAAACCACTACACTATAGCCAGTGAGGGAAATCTGGACAGAGTATCAGTGACTTCAGCTCATGTTTGGGGTTGTGGTCTGGGGTTTCTTCCTACCCCTGAGGATGAATTTACCCTGTACATTGCAGAAATGGAATCACAGTCATCACCACCGTGGGCAGTTGGAGATTGCAATGACACTGATGCTTCTTCCCAAGTGCCAGTCCGGTTCTCACACAATACACTGTTACACACTGCTCTGGGCCATTGGTCCCTTAGCTTTCCCCTTGTGCCTCTAGGTGAAACGGACACAAATGCCGATGGGTAGTTTCCCCTTGAATCACTTTCCTATTAGACAAGCATTCTCTCTCTGTAGAGGAGTATCTTCCCCATGGGAATACTGCAGGTATTCACAGGGGCATCAGGAAGAAAGGAGGAATGGATCTTTTGTCATATTAAGCATTTCCATTCCATCTTTCTTGTCTTTTTCACTAGTTCAATTCTGTTTTATTCCAGACTTAGCGAATCAAGCTGTAAGGCTCCATGGGGTAAAGAGACTAGCTTGATGAGTCTAACCTCTGAAGATGCATCCAGGGTGATAAAAGAAGTGTAGTTATTGAAACATCTCCCTTCAATACAGTTGTTGTGTTGCTAGGTTTCCATCTAGATACACAGTCTAAAAGAGCAATTAAAGGAAGCTGATGCTGTGGATTATACCTTTATCAACACTTCACAAGGTTATTGGTGAGAAAGAGGGAAAAATATTGTCCCCAAGCAAAGTTGTTCTGGTGAGAACAGACAGCTAGCTTCAAAAGCTTACACAAATTATCATGGGACTTTTTTTTTAAAAAGCCTGAGTTTCTAGGGTAGCAGATTTTATGTGTATCAGGATGTGGCTTTGTGAGCAAAAAGTCAGTGTGTTTATTCTGTCATTTGAATTGTGAAAGTACTTCTCTTCCAAAGCACAAGTCCTCACCCCATTTAACCAGAGTCTGTCTTGCCACAGCAGACAAGGGCATGCATCAGCCTTGTTTTAAAGGAACTTATTTGTGTATTACATTAAACCCTAGCAGACTCTGCACAGCTGTCAAAATACTATTCTAATAACTGCACTGTGAAGGTTGTTAACCAGCATGCTGCTATGCCTGTGCACAAAACAAAGGTGCAAGCAACACAGGATGCAGCAGCAAGGCAGCTGTAAGGTCCCACACATGCCTGAGGGACTGGCCACTTCCAGCTTACTCTGTCTGGCCCGGAGTTTTTCAGTTACACTCAGCTCCCAATCTCTCAAGTGCTCTTAAATACTTGGGCAGTAGCAATCAGCCTCGCTCTTTTGGCTTGGTCATCGCATAACCAAGGGAAAAAGAGAAGAGGTCCTTTTCTCCAGGACAGCGGCTGTTTTACTGGCACATCTTTGGAGACCACCTGAATGGCAACAGCCCAGGACCAAGCTGAGTTGGGACTGTTGCTAAGCACTGAGATGTCCTTATGAAGTGGTGCGGTGTTTTTAGACAGGAGAAGTCAATTTCTACACAAGCTGGTAAAAAACAGGAAGGTTACCTTACGTGTACTAGGTACATGATGCTCTTTATAGCTTTTGGACACAGCAGATGAGGATCCTGCCTGGCTGAACCTGCTAACACCACTGAGTACGGCGAATATCCCACTGACTCTGCTCCTCGTCAGGGAGGCCGGCCAAGCCTCCGTGGAGCCGGGGACACAAAACTGCTCAGTTCTGGCGCCCAACTTTTCCCCCAGGAGAACAGCCCTGCTGCAGGCGCAGCTCAATCAGCTCATTACAGAGGCAGCCTCCCGGGAAACGCTCTCCCTGTGCATATTCATGAACTATCCAGAGCTTCCAGGGAGAGTAGGCTAAACACACAACTGAGGGATTTAGCTGTTGGATTCCTAGGGGCAAAGAAAAAAAAAAAAAGGGGGGGGGGGGGGGGAGGAGAGAAG
>VXBT01001386.1:44503-59849 GCA_013400235.1 Oriolus oriolus
GTGCGGTGACGCCGGACAGGCAGCCCCGGTGGGAAGGTAGCCCCACCACAGGGCCCGGTACCGCCGGGAGGGCGGCCGCCGCCGGGCAGGGCGGCGCGGACACGGCGCTTAGGAACGGGCCCCGGTGACAGCCCGCCCCGCGCAACTCGTCAGCGGAGAGGGCAGGTAGCGGCGCGGCCTCCGAAGCGAGAAGCTGCGGATGCCCGTGGACCTTCCGGGATGTGGGACCATCTGGGACTGCCCTCCCCGCCCGCGGAGGGAGCCCTTGGTTTACAGGCTGCCGTTTGGCGAGGGATGGGAATGCCTCGTGTGACAGATTGCGGTCTGGGGATGGCAGTCCGGCTCTGTCGGGTGGGCACTTGCCACCACCCCGGGACCTGGCGCGTCTTGGGACAGAAACTACCAGAAACTTTTGCGGCACCCAGTCAGTGCTGCAGGTCCAGCCCGTGTTAGAGCCAGGGCTCTGGTAAGGACTCACCATGAGTACTCGCTGGTACTCTCACTGCTAGATAAATGCTCTATACAGGACGTATCTATATGCATTAAGTGGCAGAAGCATGCGGCACAATCCTTGAATTAAGTAGGAGTCATTAAATGGAAGGCAGCAAGACTTATTAATTAGGGTGGTAGAGAAAATCTTTTATACATTCATGCTTGCCTCTCATGGAGTAAGGCATTCTGCACAGCTCGTCATCTAGCTTGCCTTGCCCTTGCCTTGGCTTTCAGGAGATGGAGTCCCATCTATGATAAAGATATCCTTGAGTCCAGGGGCTTTGCTTAGTGTTGAGCGATGGTCTCTAATAAGTGTGCTGGATACAGTGGTCTTGCATTTATTTATTTTGTGCTCTTCTGGCTTTGGAGGCAGAGAGAGAGAACAATAGTCCCCCCCATCCTTGGCCTGTTTTACTGGAGTGAACAGTTACTGTAATATGGACTCATGCAAGAGCAGGATTACGTTAGTAAATTGCTGAACAACTACCTGGTGGTAACGGCTTTTAATCAGGCTACATTACCTCTGTAATGTAGCCTAAGCTTGTTTTGCACTATATTCTCACTTATTTGAGTGGTGATGTGATGCCTTATCCTGGTCTTAAAATTAAGAGAGCTGCACACAGTTAGGAGGGAAAAAGGGTTTTTACCTTGGTATTTATTTAAGGATCCTCAGGTGTGATGAAATGTACATCGAAATGCACCCCGATGTCCCCACCGAAGAAAATGGCCACCCCCGATGTGATGAGTATACAATTATATGCCTTACAAAAATTAGCATATCTATCAAAGGCTCCCCAATGAGGGACTCGGGTGAGACCCCCCACCCAAGGGACCCTCCCCATGGATGGGCCTATCTTTGTTTATAGAATGTGTTCTGGAGAGGACCTTGGTTTCTTTGGGGTTTTAGAATGTTTGGTCTCTAAACGAAATACTAGGTCTAAGGGGAGTTATCGAACTTAAAGAATTATAACTATGTAAGCTAAAGGCACAAGGAATATATAAAGCTATATAAAAGAGTTTATAAAAGGGGGTATAAAAGAAAAGCAAAAAATCATCATGGCATCAGATGGTGCTTAGGAAAAATAATCTATTTTCAGATAGATTTGTCAAGTCAGTAAGAAACAGGAAGCAGCACAATAAAACAGAGTCATCACCTGAGTCTGTCTCCAAGCAGGCTGTGTCAAAAGCTCTTTCTGATGCATCACCCAAAGTGAACAGGAAGTGAAGCAGACAAAGTCAGACCATCATCTTCCTTGTGGGGCTCCAAGGAATGCAAATTTAATGAGGCTTCTGAAACAAAAATGCATTCCACCAGCTTTGTACACTTCTGCCAGTGATGAAGGCGTCTGCAGAGAAGGTGACAGTGTGGTGGGATTAGTGTCATAGACAATGGACCGTAAAGTTGGCTTTCGTATATAGGTAAAAGTTCATTGTTTGTTAATTAGTAAGACGTTTATTAATGTTAATGAGTTTGTTATTATTAATGTTAATGAATTTGTCACCTAGTTTTGTTAACATAAACGTGTTAATTGTTAATGGTTATTAAATGCAAAAGGGACTTTTCTAGAAAATGGGTGTAGACCTCATTATCATAAGGGGATAAACCAACGAACACCATTGGACCACCAGCAAACCATCCAGACAACCCCTGGACGATCACGAGCCAACCAACAAGCCAATAAGACGGATCCTAGACATCAACGAGCCAATAGCGGCGTCCTCTGGGGGTGGGGCCAGGGGAGGGGCCGCACCAAGCTTCGGGGTGTAAAATATATTCTCCTTAGCTGAGACGTGTGCCTCTGACCGAACTTATGCCCAGTTAAGCACCTAGTGGTGCACCCTTTACTTTGTGTTACGGCAGACGGCCAATTAAGGTCTCCAGTTGTCAGTTTTCTTAATAAACCTGTCAAAATTTTATTTGTGAGCTTCGTTTCTCACAGTTAGCAATTTTGCTAAAACTGCAAATGTACAGTAAAGGGAAAAATTGCTTTTCCTAACTTTGCTGGTGCTGCAAGCACAGCCCACGCTGATGCGAGGGACAGTGCTCAATCAATCGCTCAGCAGAGCCCAGCAGACTGCAGGAGTTACCAGCTGGCACTGCACTCAGTGCACTCAGACAGTAACATGAGTCTCCTCAGAAGTGTTTCTGACTGACAGCGTTCTGGGTGCAGACAGACACACACCCTGTGAGCTGGCCCCGCTTGCCTCTGGATACAAACACCCCAGGTTGTGTGATGCACACAGGAGAGAACAGCCACAGAGTGCTGCTGGCACACCTGCGCAAAGACAAACCGTTCCCATCTCTCTGCACAAATCAACTTGACAGCTTCAGCTTTTAAAACTTGTACATGGTTTTCCAAGAGCGTAAAACCATGACACCTTCCTTCACGTGCACACCAGAGGTACACTAGCCCTTAGCTGAACTAGAATTTTCTCTTGCTGTGCTAGCACCTACAGTATGTACATGAAGAGTATGCCTTTCCCTGTCCATATAGAGACACTCCAACTGCCACATTCAACATTAAGTATCATTACATGAACACACAGGGGTCTGAACAGCACTCAAAAAGCCCCATAATGGAATACTCACCTGGATGGAAAGGGCTGACTGAGGGGCTGACAATCCTGCGCTATGGCAACTTCTATGGTTTGTCTCTTTTCATTCTGCATTGGAAAGAAATAAAACATTTCAAATATTTGGGGATGAGAGGGCCAGGATAGTGCCCAGGAGAAATCTTCATACATGGTTGAACATTTCCTTTCATGTCCTGCGTTCATAGAGCATCAGCTTCTAACTGCTATCGCTTTCCTCCCTCAGGCCTCATAGAAGTGTTCAATCAAACATGGCATGTGCTGCCAAAATGAAGACAGAGTTCATTACTAGTTTAAATCAGCAATACTGAGTATGTTTTACTCGGACACAAGTTGAAACTGTCTGTATGAGCAAAACATAAACACAAACTGTATCCAACTGTACCTGCATTAGTTGCACATAACTGTACACAAAGGTGTCAGTGCTTTGTTGCAGACTCCACTAACAATGCAAATGCACCTGCAAAGAATTAGCATTATCTGTGGCTCTTATTAATGGCACATATGCCCAGGCAAACAGCACACGGGCTGAGGCACTGCACACTGCTGTCCTCAGCCACGCAGGTAGAAACACACACATCACACCAAGGGACATCAGCACTGTATTGCACTCTTGGGTAGCAGCTGCAAATCCACAAACACCTGTCCAGAGAGACACAGTCACAGGCAGGCAGGAAAGGGATTGCTATTGTCCCTAAAGCCATTCCTGGCTAAAGGACGCCTTTTGGAGTTGGGAAACTGAAGGAAAACACCTTCCCCTTTATTCACATTCTCACAGCCTCAGCAAGACTGCTTTCCGCAGCAAGATCGGGCACCATTGGCCATTCCACTTGCTTATATTTATGGCTTCTCTCTGAAATTCTGACTGCTCATCTATGCAGAATAAAACTACCTAAGCAATCTTTCCTGTCCAGCTGCTCATTACCAAAGCGTTAAATAATGCCAGGCAGGCTCTCTTAGGCCTTGTAAATTTTATCTGGGGGACTTTCAGCTTCCACAAGGTCTATTACTGCTTGATTGCCCGAAAGGCTTTCAAGTTTGTACCAGCCAGACACAGAGCAGAGAGGGCTGGGCAACAGCTGAGCACTGAGCTTCCATCAAACACAATGGCTGGCTTGGGAGCCAGGCTCAGGATGGAGAAACGCCTCCATATGAGTGTGTTCAGATGAGTGCATGCAAAGTCTGTCAGCACAGCCCTGGATACACATAGGGTTACCAGGGCTTGTGTACATGGAGATGTCTCTGTGCTTGGAGTTACAAGCACCTGGATGGAAAGGTGTGTGTTGGTTTTGCACAGCCTGGTTTTTGGAAATGGGGACCACAGAGGGGGCTTCTGTGAGAAGCTACTAGAAGCTTCCACCATGTCCAGCAGAGCCAATCCCTGATGGCTCTGAGGATGAACATGCTGCCGGCCAAGCTGGGCCAATTAGAGATGATGGTAACGCCTCTGTGATAACATATCTAAGAAGAAATCAAAACAAAAGCAGTGGCACAGTTTTAATTCCAGCTAGAGAAGAGGAGGTGAGAACATGTGAGGGAAAACAACATGGCAACACCAAGGTCGGTGAAGAAGGAGGGAGAGGAGGTGCTCCAGGCACCGGAGCTGAGATTCCTCTGCAGGCCGTGGTGATGACCATGGTGAAGCAGCTGTGCCCCTGCGGCCCCTGGGGATCCACAGGGGATGCAGAGATCCACCCACAGCCCGTGGGGATCCATGGGGGATGCAGAGATCCACCCACAGCCCCTGGGGGAGGTGCCCACGCTGGAGTCGGTGGATGCCTGGAGGAGGCTGTGATCCAGTGGGAGACCTGGTGGAGAGAGAGGGGCCCTTGCTTCCAGGCTAGGGCAGCCTGGTCTTGGAGGACTGCACCCCATGGGAAGAGAAGCACATCGCAGCAGTTCTGGCAAGATTGCTGCTCGTGAGAGTGGACCCACGCTGGAGAAGTTCATGGAGAACTGTCTCCCGTGGGAGAGGACCCCATGGTGCTGCAGGGGAACAGCTTCTCTCCCTGAGCCAAGCAGAAGAAAACCTCAGGTGACAAACTGACCAAGATCCCCACCCCCTGTCTCCCTGCGCTGTCGGTGGAAAGGAGGGAGGGGTTGGGGGAAGTAAAGGTGTTTTTAGGGCTTATTTTGCTTCTCATTATCCTCCTCTGATTTTGTTAGTAATAAACTCACTTTACATCTCTTAAGTTGTGCCTGTTTTGCCCTTGTAGTGTTTTCTCACGGTCCTTATCTTAACTCACGAACCCTTTGTTAAATTTTTCTCTCCTCTGCTCAGCTGTGGCAGGGGAGGTTGAGTGACCAGCTTTTGTGGGTGCCTGGGATTTGGCCAGTGTCAAGTGGGACTGTGGGTACGTGGAAAAGGGGCTCAAAAGGGGCTCACACCTGTAAGCTTAACAAAGTGAAGAGAAAGTAATGGAGAAAGCCACCAAGAAAGGGCAATAGCCCCTAAGCCAGAGAGGTTCCTTTTCATCAGCTGCCAGCAGAGTGTCCCAGGAGGTGCATCCCACACCCCCCTCAGTCTCCTCAGCTCCTGTGGGCAATCCCTGAAGGATGCTGAGCTGCAGATAAAGCATATTTTCAGATTAAAAGAATGGGGAGTGCGGAAAAAATGCTCTTTTTAGAAACTTCCTTCAGCCTTTTTTCCCCCTATGTCTTCCTTTCATAGAACTGAGACCTTTTCTTCTCATCTTTCCTAACCCAAACATCCTGCTTGACAGAACATCAAGGAAAGAAACATTTCCTATCTGTCCATAAAACTAACAAAGCCATATTACAATCTATTTCTGTGTGTTGTGTGTTTTTATAAACCTCAGCCCTGACCTGCCCAAGCAAAATATCTTGTAGTTACCACTGATTCAGGCCTGAATTCTAATTGCCAGCCTATTATTTCTTACTCAGGCAACACTAGTACTCAAAGATTCTGTTAAACATGTCCCAGATGCAGAAACAATCACTTCCCCAAAGAGCAGAGGTGAAGGCACACAGCCAGCCAGCCCCCTCTTCTATTGGATAACATTTCTCATATATTTCGTGAGAGCCAGATGGCACCATCTGAACGGCAGTGAGCTCGGGAGCCTACAGCCACATCAGGAGAAGGGAAGCATGTCCCAGCCCTTCGAGCAGCTGCAGCCCACGCTGCTGTGGGGAGCTGCCTCTGCTCAGGCACGCATGAGAGCAGGGCTCTTTTGCATAAATTCACATATGGAAACGTGAATCACCACTGCTGACAGGTAAAACACTACAGTTTTGAGGGCAGGAAGAGTATCCCCAGTCCTGAAGCTCACTGGGAAAGAGAGGTCCTTCTGCAGATTGCCAGAGAGAAAGAAACAGATGTAAAGAGAGACAGAGTGTGTCCTAAACCCCTGCTGCATGTGAGGCTTTTTCCTTGCAGTTAAGGGAAGCTAATGGTTTTACTGAAGTTATTTGTTGAAAAGGCCTTCAGTGCACTATTTAATGGAGTTTCACCACATTGGGGTTTTAGGAGTTCTCTTTTTGTTTTCTTTTTCTCTTGGGGAATTTTCCCCCATACGTTTCGGTGAGGCAGTGATTGCTGAATACCTGGGAGAGACAAAAGAGATGACCACAGGGGGNCTGCTGCCTTCCTTCTACCGTGAGTGGAGCTTCCTCGCTGGAGCGGCTGTTGCACTGGGACACTCTTTAACACCCTACCTCACTAAAAGAGGGACCTTTCTTCACCATCTGCTCGGGTGCCTCAGGGGGACCCCCGGGATCCCAAGTCCGCCTTTCCCTGCCCCACTGGGAGTCGGGCTGCGGCTGCCCTGCCCCGCCGGCCCACTGCTGCTGCTGCTGCTGCAAACCTCTCGCTGCACTGTAGCTCCGCACGCCCTGCCTGCTGAGACGTTCCGGGGCTCCCGCTGCAGCTCCGGAGTCTGATACATCTCGTCTACCACCCGGGATTCTGTGCTAACCCCTGCTGTTCCAGCCCGCTGTCCCCGAGGGTCCGGCTGGGCACCGGGATCGGCGGCCCAGGGGGTTTGTGAAGCTTTTCCTCCATCCCTTCCTGGGATCCCGGGCCGCCATTGCCGCGTGGGCCCCGAGCTCGCTCCGGAGCGCCCCCTGCAGCCGCGGGGGAACCATCGCACCCGCCCCGCTCACCGGGAGCCGCCAGCGCCCCTGCCGGCCGTGCCCAGAACTGCACCAGAGGGGAAAGGGCCTGACAGCCGAGAAGGGTCACTGGGTTCTGGTTCTGTTTGTTGTCACTGCCACAGTTTACTGTTGTTTTGTTTGTCTTGTTTTATATATATATACATACATATATATATATAATTAAAGAACTGTTATTCCTGTTCCTCATATCTTTGCCTGAAAGCACCCTTAATTTCAAAATTATAATAATTCGGAGGGAAGGGGGTTGCATCTTCCATTCCAAGGGAGGCTCCTGCCTTCCTTAGCAGACACCTGTCTTTCAAACCTAGACACACCAGCGTTCCCCAAAGGCTTCCAGACTGCCTTAGTATCCCACAGCTCACACCCTAACCAAACAAGCCTTCTCACCCTGATGCCTCTACCCTGTGCCTATGGAGTGTAGGAGTATCAGGACTGCAGTGCCTCCTGTGCCTGCTTTCCCACTGGAGCCTTGAAGACTCAGGATGTAATGAATATTCACAACACAAACATTAGCAAAATAAGTATTGTGCTATTTGGACAAAAGTTAATTTCAGGCAAGAAAACTGGGAGAGAAAAACTGGGAGATAATCTTTACTCCTGAGCTCCCAGAGCTACTGAATAGCATTTTTCTGAGCTGTAACTGGTGGCTTTAAAATGCAAATCAGTCTTGGGTTTCTGAGAGACACTGTAAAAAACCCCAAAAAACCAGACCCATGCAGCAAAGCTTTATTGTATTGTAATGAATGCGAGATTTGCAGAGCTGCCCCTATGCCAGTGAATGCATAGTGGATGCAGGCCGGGGACTTGGGAAGCCCTGAGGCTTGTCCCCAGCTGGCTCTGCCACTGACTCATTGTGTGACCTTGAACAAGACATCCCTTCCTCTGTGGCAGTGTGCTCATCAGAGGACATAGGGGAAGGGAGAGAGATGAGGTCGTGAGGTTGTCCACTACAGGCCACTCCGAGGTAGAAGGCAGCAGAGCTAATATAGCAGCTGTTTTCCTGCAGGGCTTAATGAACTGGAGTAGTGTTGCCCTGTTCTTAATGGTCTTCCTGTGGCAGATACTGCCCAACCTTTCCTACTCTTTTTCCTATCCCTGTTCCATAGTTTATCTTTGGCCTTGTGTCTCCCTTGTGTCTTTCTACAGAGCTGGTCCCCTCCTGGAGCCCCAGCATCTGTAGAAACCTCTCTGCAATCATTCAGCTGTTCTTATTCATGTCCACCTGCAGAGCACCTAATTCCATTTTCCCTGACCTCCAGTTGCAGTGCTGGCTCTAAACAGACTTTACCAAACAGTTCATAGTAGAGTTGCACATAGAAGGGGAGACATAATAAGTGAAATTTTGATATAGATAGATTTCCTTCAAATTATTAATGGTATAAACATAAATAATAACCATCTATAGAGGGGGGACAGTCTGAGGCACATCACAGTCTGGTGGACACCTCTGTTCCTGGACCTCCAGGATCCACTCTGGGATCTTGAATAAGTCACTCTGGTTATCTTCACCTTGGCTTTCCTCTAGCCTTCTCCTTCCTTCTGTACAGCCAGGTGGTGGGAGGCATTTGAGGTGCCATTTATTTGTTCACTGTTGCCTCTTCTTATCATCTGCCTTCACCACACTCAGCCTGCAGTGTTAGTGAGCTTGGAAGGGTTAAATCGGTGATTTCTAAACTTGACCCTTCAAAGCTGTACTCTGCCACCCGCAGGGTGCACATCCCTCCTCCCACCACATCCGCCACGCTTGCTCCGAAGCATTGCACTGAAGGAAGGCTGCTGAATCTGGCATTTAGAAACTAAGTTCATTCCACAAGGTCACATCAAGGAGGCCAAAAATCAGTCAGCCAGTACTAGCCTTCACTTACCGCTCACCAGAGAGAATACTAACTGGTAAAGCAGAGGCAAAGAGTGCCATATTCCATTACCAGTCCCCTGAGCTCCCCATCAACACCATGGAGTGAGAGCTGTTAACTGAGCTCTCTGACTGCATTTCCATGAGCAGAAATGCCCCAGCAGCTGCCTAACCTTCATGCAGCAGAAGTTTCAGGTCCCCTCAGCTGCTGTGTGTCACAGATACAAATCGCTCAGAGTCTTCTGATGCATTTCAGAAATTATTTCTCTGATGAATGCAAGATCCCAAAAGGCGAACACATCTTGAAGCAGTCACACTGAGGAAAAGTCAGGGCATTCCAATAATAAAAACCCAAAAACTTCAAATCCAGAAGCCGAAATGTAGGTTTTCAAATCAATATTTAAACCTCTAAGCATCAAACCTGAAGCTCCCATTACATGTAACATAATTTGTGAGTGCTCAAGGCTTTTAAAACTTGGTCATTTATTTCCAGATATGTAAATATTCTTATTTACATAAACACTTCTCAAAAAATCCAGCAGAACATTTCAGCTCTTCACTGGCAACACAAATCTTTAAGAAGCACTGACTGGAACAAAAATATATTAGTTTAAGCTGAAATATTTAGAGTTTCAGATATTTCTTTTTGAAGCAATTAAAATGTACTTAAACAAAGCATAATTTTTGACTCCTTCTCCACCAGATATGCAGTGGGAACAATCAGAAGATTTTGCATATTGGTAGCAGCAGTAAAAAAAGTGCTTCTGAAAATCAGGTGGGAGAAATGCCTGTTCCAGGAAGGAAGAACAGAACAAGAATAAGGAAAATAAGGAGGAGGACAGGAACTCAAACTAACCTATTCACACCCTGAAGGACGAGTGTATACCCACTACCAGTTTGGTAATGTTACCAATCTTCAACTATTGCAGAACCAGGAGAGCTTGCAGAAGTGATTCAAAGTCAGAAAATTACCAAAAAGCAAAAAATTTCTATAAACCAAAAAATTCCTAGGAAAGTTCTAAGCCAGAAAGTGCTTGCAAGCAAAAGGATTCCTCAAGATCAAACCTTCCTCCACTGGTGTAGATCGCCCTGAACAATTTGTGGGAAAAGTTCCAGTGTGCACGTAGCAAATGCAGGGTATATTATAGCCTAATGATTAATGCAAGAGAAGATGTCTTTCAAATTCCACACATTTATATAAGGTATTTTTCCTGTTGATGTTATCTCTGTGGAAAAAAAAATTAACTGTGGGGGGAAATTATGAACAAAATTCATAGCTGTTATAAATCAATCCTGTTCCATTTTGATCTCAGAAAGGTTGGCTAGTTCCTAGCAATGGAGCATATGACTCATTACCTGTCTATTCAAACACCCTGTGGCAGGGAGTTCTATATGGTAGCTGCTCAGCAAATTAGTCTTTTGTCCCCCCACACCCAGAGTTATCTCCAAACAGCTATTGGGAAGCTAAGCAGCTAAATATTCCTTTAATGTCCAGGTCTTTCCACTGAGCCAAGACTACCATTCTGCCTTAGACGATGAAACAGAATACAAGCTTGTGCTGTTTTCACACCCTGAGTAAATGGAGCCCAATTGAAACCCTCCATCCATTCTCAGTCTTTGTATTTTGCCTTGTGCAGGCTTTTTCATCTGAACATCAACCTGCTTGGACTGCTGATGTGGGAGAAAGGCTGATCTACCTGTGGGTGAGGAAGCCAACAACTGGTGTGGTTCTCTCTGAGGGAGCAAGAAGAGTGGCCACGTGTGTCTGAGCAGCCCAGGCAGGCAGGAGATGTGGTTGCTTTTCAGCAAAGCCAGTGGCTTCATGCTCTGACAGGGCAGGTCTTCCTGCTGTGGCTCCACTACTTCACGAGAGCCCTTCATGCCACAGTCAGTGGGTTTGTGTTCTTGTGGAAGGCTGTAGACTGCAGCCACTGCAGGCAGTGTGTGGACAGTCCCAGCTGTGCTGCCTCCAGCTGGTGGAAGTGGGGACCAGTGCAGGCTGCAGCTGAGAATTAAAAACATATCTGTAAAAGAGCCCCTGGTGCCTCAAGGTGGAGAAAAGTGTCCCCTGAGAGATGGGGCTGGAGAAATACCTTCTGCAGTTGCTTTCGGTGGTGTGCCTCTATTTATCAACACAATGTTACTAGTATAAAGGTAAAGTGAGAAGTATAAGCAGGGAAGAAGACAGACAATATACAGCCAGGAAAAAGCTAAACAGTACATAAAGCCAAACTGGCAGATTGATAAAATATTCTTAGGCAAGAAACAGTCTGAAAGACAGGAAGATGGAAAGAGATATTTAGAGCTGAACTTAATACTTCTGTGATTTATTTGCATTAAGCTCAAGCAGTGTGTGTGGCTTGGGTTTTACTTGTTTATTTTGCTTCTTAGACTGCCTCAGGTGCTGGCAGAGAATTGTTTTGCTGAAGTTGCAGTGCATGGGATGTTTTGGAAATCATTGTCCCTGGGAAAAAATAAGGACCGTTTCACAAAATTCTGGAAAGCTTCTTTAAGTTCTGAAACTCCAAAGAAAAACACGAGAAGTTGTTGGCCTCTTCACTTTAGTGAAAGTCTAGCTTTGTCTCCTCAGAGCCATAAGATGAGAAACTACCAGGAGGCTTCCTACTGTGCTTTGTATGAGGACATTGTGCAAATTATGGAAATCTTGTTCATCCAGCTATCCTGCAACAGATGGCAAAGCAGTGAGAATGGCCAGAGCTGGTGGGTGGCGTGGATATGTTTACTCTAATAAGGCCCTGAGATTAAAGTTCCACCAGTGCCCATCAGCAGTCTGCTACATTCATTCATTTATAATTATTTCCTGTTTTTCCCTGCAGTTGTATTTTAGAATTGCCATTATTTGGATGTCTGTAAGAATCCAGTGTAGCTCACATGACCCTGACTCGAAGTAGCGCATCCAAGATCCCTTCTGGGACCCGCCTTGTAATCCAAGCCCAGGCATCAGGTTCTGGGACTCTGAACCCCTTGCAGCCAGAGGCAGGACTGTGGTATTGCAGAACCTCTTCTGCCGTGATCAGGCTGTCCAAAAGAACAGGAAGGAAAGTGAAAAAGCATGGAAATATGTGGGTATAGCAAGGAGAATACTCAAAAGAGAAAAAGTGTGAAGGAGACAGGTGAGGGAATTAAAAATAGTACAACAGAAGTTTTAGAAAACCAGTTCTACAGCATAGGACTGGTACCTATAATCTCCACTACAGAACTTCTGCAAGATGGATAGAAAAGTTGCAGAGAAGGAACTTCCTTACATTTAGCATTAAACTCCAGGAAAAGTATTAATAGAAAGAAAAAGGAGAAAGTTAGAATAGGAAACTGAAAGTCCCTGAAGTTGTGCAGTTACAACCCCTGCAAGCCCAAGTACCCGAATGCTAGAGGAAGGGGAAGGGAGAGGTTGCTAATGGAGGAGCTTTTTGGAACTCCATCAAAAAATCAGTTGCTTCTAGATGTAATGTGATCCAAGCTGCCTTCAAAATCTCGGCTTGGAGCACCATCCATTTTTTGGGTGCTCAAGTATCAGGGAGCTGTACTCTCTCAGGTGCTGTTCACTTCTGATGGATGCTGCTGTGACAAGTGCATTAAACCCAGCAAAAGTGAGCTTTATTAGGCTCTGAAAACCAGGGTCCATCACTTCTCAGAATACTTATAAAACAGTCTGGCTCGAGACAGATGCCAGCATTCTCACAGCATGCAGAGCATGGCTGATGGCAGCATGAGTCCTCCCACAAACTCTGTCCATATCTATTCAAGGTGGTGCAACACAAAGGAAACTGGGCAGCTGCCACATCCCCTCCTTGAAATTACTAGTGCTTCCTCTCAAGGAGACTTGTGGTTAGTGGCAGGTTATCATGAAAGCCTCAAGTGGGCTTCAGGAAGTCACTTCCCACCACCACTAGTCATCCAGTTTGCAGGATGTCTCTGTGGGTGGGACACAATGGGTCAAATTGTGTTTTTGACTTACGGGATTCATGTTACTGACGCTATGATGATTTATTACCTTTTCTTTTCTATACCTTTTATATACTCTTTTATATACCTTTTATATACCCTTTTATATAGCTTTTATGTATCCTCAGTGCTTTTAGCATGCACATTTGTAATTCCTTAAGTCTGACAACTTAGCATAGACCTAATATTCCATTAAACCAGGAGATCAAACATCCTGGAGGCTTTGCCGTTGGAGGCCAGAAAGCCCCATGCTATCCTAAGAAACCAAGGTCCTTTTTAGCACACATCCTGTAAACTAAGATAGGCCCATCCAAGGGGGAATTCCTCAGGATGGGGGGTTCATTCAAGCCTCTCATTGGGGAATCTTTGATAGATATGCTAATTTGCAAGGCCTATAAATTGTATACGTGATCTATTGTGTTGTGTGCATTTCGACGCATTCCACCCTGGCGAAGTGGTGCACCTTTAAGAATCCTTAAATAAATACTGGGGTAAAAACCCCTTTTTCCCTTAACCGTGTTTTGCTCTTATTTTTAAGACCAGGGAAAGACAACATTACCACAAAGAAAAGTCTATATGTAAGCTGGGTCACAGAACAAAGATGTGGTTTGTTAGGCTTTACTAAACCCACAGACTCATTACCCAGCTCCTGTTTCCAGGGAGGAGCAGCTGGGTGAGAGCTCTCCCTCATGTGACTCCAGATCTCAGCCAAAGGCTGACAGACAGACTGTCACTGTCTCCTGCTGTGGCTGTGATTTTGCTGCCAACAATACTGCCAGCCAAGGTGTGACCTTCTCTGCCCCTAAGCCTAGATCCCCCAACACTCCCTATCTTCAAGCAGCTTTTGCAGACTATCTCACTCCTGTCTGTAATGTAACTCTGTCCTGTAATGAGCTGCACAGCTCGATACGGGATTAGTAGAATCAGATTTATTAATTGTCTACAACAATTAGCCAGGACACCTGGGCCTTCTGGCACCTTGGTTACTCTGTGGGAGCCAATTACAGTCTCGTACATATTCATGGCATTTCATCCACAAGCCATAAAAGCTGCTTCCCCAGCTCTCTGCCCATCTCCTTTACTCCGATGCACATCCAGCCCACCCTGAGATAGGGAGGAGTAGTTTCCTTTCCTTTCATATTTCTCTGAAATCAAATATTTGCAGTGTACATAACTGATGTAATGGAAATGCAGAACTAGCACATTTGACAGGGAAGAACAGAAAAAGCCTTCCCAAAACTCGCTCATGCCTTAGAAGATGCAGAGATCTTGCTGGACTTCTTCCCCTGTAGTCACTTCTGTCAACAGACTCCATCATCCAGATGAGCTGAATGAGGGACATTTCTCATGGTCTGCAACCCCCCTAAACTCCATCTGAGACCAGGTCTCATGGTGCAGATCAGTGTGGTCACTGCAGTGCCAGTGAATCTGATGGATTTAGACCAGTTTATCCCCACTGAGGACCTTGACAGTAAGTGCTGAGTAGACACTGGGCTGCACCAGGTATGTCACTTAATGCCCACGTGTGCAGTGATTCTTCATTGCTTCCCAAGGTTTCTCTGAGGTTACATCTATCAATATCCATGTGCTGTGCTCCTAGGAAAATAGCAGCCCTGTGAATACATCACTGAAACCATGCTTGGCCCCAACAGGAGCTGGAGCTGGTGCTGGGATGAGTGCACGGAGCTGCAGGGAGCTCCACGAAGTGTTCTGAGTGCCTTCAGCACAGCAGGCTCTGAGCCCAGCCAAGCAGGGACACATATCTCTCAGGAATCCACTGATGCACCAGAGTTAATCTCTCTCCCACAGCAGCCATCCGGGATCCAAAATGTTAAATCCATAACCTGCTCTCTAGATTTATTGTCCTGAAGGCCAAAGCTTTTGTGAACTTTGGAATGCAAAATAATGTTAGAAACTAACATTATTTATCTGACACACTAGAGTGGCTCCTCCTCAGCCATCTCTGCTGAGGAAATAAATCCCTGTTCTGTGTTTAGGAAACAAAGTGTCTTGGTTTGGCACGGCCTGGTTTTGGGTAGCAGGGGGGCTGCAGAGATGGCTCCTGTGAGAAGCTGCTGGAAGCTTCCCACCATGTCCGGCAGAGCCAATGGCTGATGGCTCTGAAGATGGACATGCTGCTGGCCAGAGCTGGGCCAGTGAGAGAGGCTGGTAATGCCTCTGTGATGACAGATTTAAGAAAATCAAAACAAAGTCATGGGTTTTTTGCTTCTAGTCAGAGAAGAGGAGGAGGTGAGAACATGTGAGGGAACAACCTGACGACACCAAGGTCAGGGGAGAAGGAGAGGGAGGAGG
>VXBT01001390.1:1395-22114 GCA_013400235.1 Oriolus oriolus
ATCGGTGTTAATAAGGTTGCAGTGCAGCAGCTGTTATTAGGAGCAAAAGCTCACCCAACACTAAGGAAGAAGCACTGGGAGGACAAAAGCTCTGTAGCGGCAGCGAATTGTCCAGGCAGCAACCGCAGACCGGCTGTCCCTCCAAGGCTGACAGCCAGAGAGAGCTAGGAGCTGTGCCCAGTCCCTTCCCCCCAGCCCAAAATCTCATGGTATCTCTGCCCTTCCCAAGAGAAAACCCCTCAGGTAAGAGCATAGCCAGCTGCACTCCTTCTCCTTGCTACATCTTTTGTCTCTCTTAAGTACCAGTCATCATTGCCTCTTAGCAACAAATGGGAGTAAATTCCCTAAGTGAAGCGAAAAAAGGAAGAATTCTAACCTCTAACAAAGACTCACAGCTGGTTTGGCATCTAAATAAATTCAGGCACCAACCCACCTGATTAGAAACAGAAAGCTCTGATTATTGGTATTATGGCCGACATTAATTGTTCCTGCAACTGTTCCATCAGAAAATTCATAAAGAGAAAAACATTATTTAAGGCTCAGATTCCCAAAAGTAACTGAATAAAAAGCTTAAAACAATGGTCATTATTAGTTAAATTGGGACCTGGGTCACAGTGCATATACTTCAGAATCTAACAAGTGCTTACATTCTAACAGTATTTTTATATTTACACTTCTGTACTGTTTTGTCTGCTGCCATCAATTACATTTTCTAATAAAGCTCAGAAGGATTTCATAATTACTGCACCTCAAATAATTGCTTCTGATGGATTATCAATC
The DNA here is from genome assembly GCA_013400235.1 of Oriolus oriolus. Classification (NCBI taxonomy): domain Eukaryota; kingdom Metazoa; phylum Chordata; class Aves; order Passeriformes; family Corvidae; genus Oriolus; species Oriolus oriolus. Next base: position 2,176 of record VXBT01001390.1, read on the forward strand.
CTGCTAAGTCCGTTGTTACTATTTTCCTTTTCCTGGGAACTGTGAATATTATCTTAAACTGTCACATCAAAAATCCATTTCCAAGTCTCTTGTTTCTCGCAGTATCCAACAGGTATTTAAGGAGAGAATTTAGTAAACAATGATGACAGCTCTTCCAACTCCAGTAACTACAGATGTATGAATTCCTGGCTCAAGGACTACAGCCAGGACCGCTACTTTGGAGGTCACTAATGCAGTTAACTCTTTTGAAAACCAATTCTGTTTGGTCACAACAGTGTTCTGGGGCAATGACTAAGTTATACATTACCATGTAAAAACATATTTTCTGCCTCGTAGACACCTGTTAGTCAATCATAACTCCTTTACTATCAAACATCATAAATTTATTTCCTATACACTTTTTTCATAGTTTTTGATTTCTTACTCATGTCCCCTTTTTTTTATTCATGTCTCTTTTGAAAGGTCAGATGCCCCAGTCATTGTGTCCTGGGCTTTAGTTAACATTAACCAAAGAAAAGCACAAAAATTTCATCTTGCATTACCTGAAACATCCAGAATTTCCAGCTCTAGACATGTCTAATTTTTTCTATCTGGAATTCATTTCAAGAGGGGATAAAAAAAATTAAAAAACAGTGTGAGGAAAAAACTATTATAACTACTCCTGTAGTTGTTTTTCAACAAAACATGATAAAACTGTTGCTATCACAACTTTTATTCCTGAGTTTTAGGGACTCCTTTCCCTTAAAATGACCTAGCAGTTTATTAAAATGTGATGCATACAGCTCTGTGAGATAACATTTCACACAAGCGACATATGAGTGATGATAAAAGACAAAGGAAAATATCTCCTGTGAGAAGGTAGTTTAAGTAGCTTACTTATTCAGTAGCATTCATGAGAAACAAATTGACCAGGCAGACACTAAAAACGAAGGGTACTTATGAGTGGGACAATACAAAATACACTGCCACAAATATTGCTGTATGAGTGTCACATTTTTTCAGGGATTTTACAGTATGATTGAAACTGAGTTAACATAGACCCATCAATTTGAGAATCTAGATCAATTTTCATTTGCATAAATAGGCTCCAAGTAACCGAGAACTAAATGCAAACAATAGTATTGTCTGTAGTTTATCCTGTGATAAATAGGAGAAAAATGGTGTAATAAAAAAGACCATAATTATCCACAGCTCTCAGGTTACAATTAGTTTTCTTTGACAGTTAAAGTCATAAATGCCAGCTTTAATCATGTGTTTGGGTTGATTTAGGCACTGCCAACACTGCAAGAGATCTAATCCTCTTTCTTTCCTTCTCATAATGAAATAATAATGCAAATTCACCACATTGATGGGATGACCCATGTGAATTTATTATAGGTTTGAGAAGTCTCTTGAAAAGGATAAATTCTTTCTGGGTACAGACTTGAGGTAATTCAAACCAGACAAGAAAAAAAATGGAGCTGTCATCAGAGGCCAGGATATGGAATGGATTTAATTTGTATGAATAGGCTTTTTAATAAGTATAACAGGGCTAAGCTCCAGCTTTACTATGGGAATATTACTGCTGTCATTTTCCAAATCTGGATGCACTAACTTTATTTGTGGGATGAAGATGAGCTCTAAGCTTCAATTCTTGTTACACTGCAGCTTGCAGCAGGCAAAAAAATACTGCACAGTGGGCAGGCCTAGTGACCAGATCTTCTAATTATTGAGTTAAGACAAATGGAACAATTAGCTCCTCGTAAAACCATTTGTGGTACTCAGTGACACATACCAACCTTTCTTGTAGAAGAAACTCTACCTTTTAGTAAATGTTCAGATTTTTATCAGGTGGGGTTTGTTGTCAGTATGATAGAATACTTAATTATTTTAACTTCCACGGGCCTTTTCAGCTAGTGAAAATATATAACACTATGTAAAAGGGTAATTGTTCTCAGTAAATAAAGGGATCAAGAACATAGAGATTGAAACTAAAAATTACACAACACAGACGTAAGTTTTAACCATGTATTACATCACCACAAGATACAGCCCAATTAGCAAAACAAAAAGATTTCCAAGCAAAAAAGACTTAATTTTGCTAAGCAACTGTCAGAAGTTTCAAGGTATCTCCATGGGGTTCACAGACATCATTACCACTACCCTGTTTTATGAAACTACTGTTCTGGCCACAGCAGGTTGCCCATGTTACTAACACTAGGTTTCCACTGAAAAGACAAGGCAAGACCAATAGTACAGATTTAAAGAGACATGACAAAATGAACGCCCTTTTTATGTTACTTTCTAATTGTATAAATTATCGGAAGCATGTTTTCAGGTTTCTCAAACAGAACCAATTTTCTCTACAAAGATAATGAAAGCAGTCTTTCTCATTTGTCTTGCATACAAACAAAACCTCAACACAAAAAATAACATTGCTCACAGTCTTGCCAAAACTTTTATTTTTCTGTTTTAAGAGCTATAAAAATGGTCTTGTTGGATGACCAAGATGAAAACCACTGCCAAAGGATCTGTCATCTTTCTATGCAAAGTAATATAATAATGTACTTCACCTGTAATTTTCAGTTAATTGTAAGAACAGTTTCATGTTCTGTTCAGCCTAGCATGCCTAAAAGTTTTGTCTTACTTCTGTTAGAACAAGAATGTGTAGCATTTCTGCTGCATGGCATCAGGCTTTTTTTATATTATTTATGAGCAGCTACAGCTTCTTTTCCTTTATCATTTAAAGTCTTCAGTGTTTTAACATTTCAGATTAAATACTTTGTGGAGAAATTTTATCATTTAATTAAAGCAAGGTAAATGACCACTTAAATTCCAAGCAAGGGATAATGAAGGATACAAAGCAACAGGTATGTTTGGAAGAAATAACTTTCCACTTAACTTTACTCCTGTGAACACTTAGTTATGTGAACTATTTCATGTATTGCTGAAATACCTGTACACTTACTTTCATTTTGGTCACAAAATAGTTTTGATGCATAAGGATTTGCAGGAGCAAGAGTTGGTATAACAATGGTAAAGTAACAAACTCTGTTAAGAGCTGATTGGAGCTGTTTCAAGGTCTGTATTTTCAATCTGCACTGCTGTACCAAAAGATACACATGCATGCAGCCATGTCGATAGGATATATGTTTAAAACAGGTAAAAAAGGTTAGTGAACAGAGTTATTCAATGAAATAATTTAATTATTGTCTGAAAATTGCATATTTAATAATAATAGGAGTGGATAATTCACAAGGTAGATACATGGCTTTGTGAATTCCTACTACTAAATCATCATTTTGTACAGTATCTAGTACCATACATAGCCACTAAATTCAACCAGAATGAATACTATGATCATACAGATGTTGTTGCAATTGCTTAAACAAGCTCTTGAAGCTGACAATGGAAAATACTATCTGATTGAAGGGTCACCTTGTAAATAACCTGAAGAAGTTAATAAAGTAAAGTTAATTTATTCATACTGTACACTAGCACATACAAGCATGTCACTATTTCAGGAGTGTTATAAGGTTTTCTTCCTACAGAAGGATATACGTCCTGCTATAATGAATCAATCCATGCTCTTCTGCATCAACTGTACTGCATTTTGTGGAAAATATGTTTTAAAAAGCATTCTATAACAACATAATTCTACTCTAAAATTTCTTACACTTAGTCTTTGATATATAATTTGGCATCACACTATTCAACTGAAAAGAAACTTTTTTGAAGTTCCTTCTGGTAATTTAAAATAACCTAACTCCCTTGTCCTTTCTAGTTCCACTCTTTTGAACTGGAGCTTTTGCTGATGCCACTCAAATGCACCTCTACCTGGTAAGTCTCACCAGTGCCATACTCTGATCAAGCAGTGTTCTCTGACTCTGCTGGAACAGACTGCATTCCTTATGGAATATGTGGTCCACTTATCTTTTACCAGGTGGGTCAACATTAATATCACTTGAGGGTGAGAGGTTGCAGTGACTGTATAAGAGAGCTAGGGAAGCAAAACCTCTGTGCATTCTAATGGGAAATTGAAATCTAGACTTGCATTCTTCCAAACATCTGCCAGTTTTCTCAGATTATTGAGCAGCATATGAGGACCTTTAGAAACTTAAATTGGGCTAGTAATAGCCTGGCATCAGGAAAAAACCAAAAGTTTCTAATAATTTTTTTCAGGTCCCAGATCCAGGCTAGGAAGAGATTTTGGTTAGTTCTAGAATAATCAGGGCATTTGTTATTCTAGCAGTAACTTTTTACAACTACAATGCTTTCTAGAGCAAGTATTAAAAAGAAAACACTAAGTAGTCTTTATTATTTGTCTGGTTTTCACATATACTTACTTTCAGTAGCTTTATTATAGTTTTCTAAACATGACTTTGTCATATTTGGATATCTTTATCTGGATTTGTCTGCTTTTGCTTAGGTTTCCATTCAATTCTCTAGCTATCAGTATTTCAATTTTTTTTTGTTCTTTTTTTACAACAAAGGTTAAAGTTCGTATTATTTTTCCCTTCTAACTGATGTTTACAAATTATTTTTCCAAATGCATCTCCTCTTCATGCCTTCTAAAGTTTCTCTGGACTTCTCACCCAACTCCCCAGTCTCTTTTCCAGTCTCTTTCCATAAATACAACCTCCCACAGAACTACCATATGTGCAATGGCAACACCAAACTTAATCCTCTTTTGAGAATAAAAGCCTTCAGAAATCAGTCACCGAATGTTGTCATTAATGAGAATGAAATATATATTTGTTTTCAGAATTCTATAATGAAACCATTGCACACACAAGCAACTTGTTGTTGTTTTTAAAATTACAGCTTTTCTTCAGCTATTCAAGGGCAAAAAAGCATAACTGGAGGAAAAATTCATGATTTTCCCTCAGTGCTCTCCCTTCTTTGCTCCTAGTGTTGCCTTCCTACTCCATATGTCAGTATACTCAATTTTAATTGTGAACAACAAATTATGTCCTGAAGCAATTTTTCTTTTAAAGCTAAGTTAGAAATCTTCAAAAAATAAGTGCTAACACACTTTAACTGCTTGTGAAAATGTTGCTACCACAACATTTCTATTTTTCCCCAGGTAAATAAATGAGTGCAATACAGAAAGGTGTTTCTATTAGGAGAGATATCAATTGACTTTATATTTCAAATTTAGCTTCAGCCTATGTAAAACTGCCTACCACATGAAATTTTCAAAGAGAAAGATTTCTTTCTACAGCTATTAAGAGGCCATCAAAATGTGAGGTCCTACCAGAGGGATCATAGGGTCATCAAGGTTGAAAGAGACTTTTAAGATCACTCAGCCAAATGGTCAAGCAAGGAAGCAGACAAAAACTTTTTGGTACACTTGGTTCTGATTTTTTTGCCTTTTATATGAAGACAAATTAGATTTTGGAACATTTTGAAGTGATTAATATGTGGCACAAGCAAGCAAAGGGCATAAAAGGTGAGGCTGCTTTATTTATATATGAAAAAGGTACTGTACATGAATAATCAATGCAAGTTTTTCGACTACGAAGAGGAAAAGAGGGTAATATTTTAATACTGTGAGGATAGGCAGGTTTCTGATGTCCTTTGTCAGAAATTAAAGTAGAACTTTTGAAATATTAAAATGGCGTGCTGACAGATACCTTAATTATTGTGTGTTTTATACCTACATAGTATTTCAAAGACCACAAGGGCCTCATGCATTCTTTCTATCTCTGAAAAGAAACTCCTTAAAGGACAAAGTGTATTGTTACAATATGAAGCTGGACTGTATATGGGACTCATAGCAAAATACTGGAGGATGCAGACCTCTGAGAAAAATACTTGAGGTTTAGTAGCATGAAAGGTGTCAGTCAGATTCCACTCTGTTTTTCTCTGTTTTCATAATTTGACAGCAGCTTGAGTTCAACCCTCTACACACTCATTTGCTAGGATTCATCAGAGATTAATATACCTCCTATCACCACCCCCATGCAAAGAGGCGTTGACCATCTTGATGAAGGAAAAATGCACTGTGCAGAGAAAAGTTTGTACTAGAATACCTCCCCAAGCAGGAAAATGTTTTTACTGCTTAAGCAGGTTTTCTTGCATATTGTTGAAATCTTCAAATGCATCAATACACATATGGCATATGGGTCAAATAGGAGGAAGAATGTGCATAGATCACATGGCATGTGGAATAGCAGCAGGAGCAAGATCCATACATAAACTGCTTGCTTATATTCTACCCTGCTTCAATTCCCTGATCTCACATAATAGTCTTCCTTTGTATTACTACAAAGAAGCTTGCCATGGTGACCAAAGGAGAGGCTTAATTTGTGCTTACAAAGACAACGCATGTAAGTGCTCTTAAAATTACACACTGAAAATGTGCAGTAGTCATTACAGGAATATTTATGTGAGGAAAAAAACCACCACCTTTCTTTCTGGTATAAGGAGACATTAGCTACTTTGACTTCTGTGCAAATCACATTTACCCCTTAAAGGTAATCTGTCACTTTTCATGTAATGCTGTTTCTGAAAAAATGGCTGTGTTCATTTCAATGCTGAATTATTCGTTTCTCCTCTCTAAAGGAGTAAAATTGCTTGATTGTTTTGTAAGATGCTTTTCTCCTTTCAGGTAAAATGTCAGAGGTTAATCATGCCTCCCTTAGTGCAGGACATTTTTGTCAAAATGAAATACATAATCAACAGTTAAAACAATTGAGCTGTTTTCCTAATGTCCTGTTTCATGGACCTAGATTAACTCCACAAGCCGTCTTTCATTATAAATCAGATAATCAGCATTGCTGCATTGTTTCTCAGATGACAGCTATACAGAATTGAATATCCATCAGATTTCTTTAGAATTGCTACCTTTTTACACTAACATTGTACTGAATTTTGAAACAATTACACAATAAGAGATTAAACCAACCAAATCCCATACTGCTGAGTAATAATGAAATGCTTAATTGCTAATAATCAACACACATATCAAGCATCTTTCTAAGTAGGAGATTTATTTATAGTAAGTACAATGGCCTAATTCATATTAAGATGATGGAAAATAAAAATGCTATCGTGCAAGTGTAGCCTTTCAAACATAGACAAAAAAAAAAAGAACAAACAATGGAGAGATATCAAGGATAGTATTTTTGGTTATTACGGTCCACGTACATTTGCATGTCTGACAGCCAAAGGATAAAAATTCCTGCTGTTTTCACACTGAATGAGATTTAGAGGAGGAACCCATATGCTCTCTGACAATCTACATCCCTTCTGTGTGGAAGGAGCTCCCTATCTGACTGCAATGCTTTAAATGAGTGGGTTTATCATTATCTTTGCTGGGAATATCAGCATTTCCATTTAACTGCTTGGTTGAAAGATGTGAGAGACTTAGTAATGTCTAATATGGATCAACCACTCAAGAAAGACAGTGATACTCCTTTACTACTTTTGGAAGGGCAGGACAGACTTTCGAAAGTATTTAGCAGAAAATCTGTGAGTGGAAACACTACCATGGAGTCACTGTAAATTACATTTAAATTGCATTCTGTGCATCCTATTATGAATTATTAAATAGGCAAGGGAGTGGAAGGGCATGGGGAATTTTTGATTAAGGGAAGAGTGGGAATGAAGAATGAGTCACTTCGCAGAGAAATTTCATTTTGCAACAGAATATTACAGTAGAATATTCTTTGTAGATACTGTTATGGAAAGTAATATTACTGCTGGCATAATTATAATGAGAGGTTATATCCTGAAGATCCAAAACCACAAACCAAGGTGCAGGTATGTGAAGTTACCTGTTAAGGTGCATGGTAACTGATAGTTCTCTTAACATCACCATTATCTCCTGCCTGCCTTTGGTTCTCCAGTTGATGAGGCACATTCTCAGTGTCAATTTTGACCCATGGAGCCTCCACTGACTTGCTACCTGAAGTCTCTAGGAATATAAAATTCCACAAAAAGGTTCCCTACAACTAATTGCTTCTATGCCCAGAGTCTTGGAATCATTTCAGTGTTGAATAACCTGGTGTGTAGCTCATGACCAAACATACTGCATTATAGATACTAAGTATTCCTCCATCAGCATCTTCATCAACAGCAGAACCTTCATAGAGAGTATTCAGTGAATACTGAATTGAATTCAAATTGAAGTGAATTCAAAACAGTGGAGGTCAAATAATTGGTAACTACTTTGTGTTATATAGTTGGGTAATTGCTATACCATTCACTTAGAATATGCAAGACCCTCTCTTTTGCCAGAAGGTACTTTTAATTATTTAAATACTTTATATCAAGTGTAATATTTGTGTGTTCAGGAAGGGAACCTAATTCCCTTCCTTTTCCTGCCTAAAACAAAGAAAACTATATTCAGTTTGAGGGAGACCTTGCAAAATTATAGAGGAAAAAAGAATTAAGTGAGCATTTGTTTGATGCAGGGGAAAAAGTCTGATATAAGACCCCTTTTGCCCCACTAGTGAAGGAATCCAGCATGCTCTGTACAGATGCAGTATTGTTCTTTAAGTATGATCAGTCTTGTTTGACATGAGTAGGAGCTTTGTCAAATTCAAAGCCAAATTTTCACTCTTCTGCACTTGTTTTTAAGATTGACTATTTCTAAATTTATTACTTGTGTGTATTTTGAAAGTGGTGGGAAGGTAAAATAAATTTCAGGGTCTTTCTGCTCTTAGTGAGAGTATCCTCATTCTTCTACCTTTACACTTTCTCAGAAAAACAGGTTTTGCCTTTCCCCTAGTTCTCTAATATCATTCCATGGAGCACTGGTGTAATTTCTGATCTCAGACGTGAGACACCGTGGCAGAAGAAAGATGTGCTTTGTTGGTTTTTCAGTAACTCTTTCAACACCATAATCTATTTTTACATGTGGTGCTGTGACAACAGAAAGGTCGTAGCTTTAACAAGTTACATTCCATATTTTGTTTTATAACTGCAAACAAAGTATGCTTTTAAAACGTGCCATTCTTTCACTTCATCAGGAATAAAATCTGCTTCCTAGTTAAATGACCTTATGAAAGTTACCCTCAGCAGTTACATTTCTTTATAGTTATAGGATTTCTGCCATGTAGAGCATCAAAATTATCAGATGCTTCAGTCTAGTAAGGAAGGTTTACAGTGAAGTGTAAAATATTTCCTCCTAAGAAAAGACAGTCTAATAAATTTCCAGAACAATGTTCCATTAAATGAAGAATAAATAAATAGTTAACAAAGGATATAAACATCCATATTTATAGTAAAATTAGCTTTTCCCTATTAAACACAAGGAAAAAACCTTTTGGCTAGGCAGACTGGTCAATAATAATAGAGCCAGAGCATAACCTTAAGACTGTTTGGTGTCTTTGAGGAATAACTTTTAAATACAGCTATGTGCATTATAAAAGTATTTTCAAATATGAAGATTTTTGAGGGAATAGAAAGAGTAACCTATGAGAATATGTCAAGAAAATACTATTCATCATCATTGAAAGCCCCACCTGCAGTGCTGCTTCCATCTCAAGGATCCCAGCATAGGAAGGACATGGACCTGTTGGAGCAAGTCTGGAGGAGGTCAACAAGATGATCAGAGGGATGGAGCACCTCTCCTGTGGCGAAAGACTCAGAGAGTTGGGATTGTTCAGCCTGGAGAAGAGGTTTTGGGGAGCTCTTAGGGCCTACAAGAGAGCTGCAGAGGGACTTTTTACAAGAACGTGTAGTGACAGGACAAGGAGGAACGGCTGCAAACTGACAGAGGTTTAGATTGCATATTAGGAAGAAATTCTTTACTGTGGAGCACTGGAACAAGTTGCCCAAAGAAACTGTGGCTGCCGCATCCCCAGAGTTTAAGGCTGGGCTGCATGGGGCTCTGAGCAACCTGGTCTAGTGGAAGGTGTCCCTGACCATGGCCAGTGGATTGAAGTTCAGTGCTTCCTAAGGTCCCATTCCGACCCAAACCATTTTACGATTCTATCATCTCTTGACTTGGTAATTTCTCTTACAATTATTACAAACTCTGTACAGAACAAATCTGATTGTTGAAACTTTAAAAAAGTAATGTCCAGCTATAAATCAATTCACAGGGCTATAACCTCTCTAAGAACAATATAGAATGATCAGGGGATGCTAGCTTTGTTGAACAGATTGAATAGATTTCTCAAAAAAACCACATTTATCTATAATCTAGTTATTATTATCATAGTAGATGCAGTGTTATGCATTCTCTGGTCTGTACTTCCAATCTTCCCACTTCTAAAATCAAAGGGCCTCATAAAAGAACAGAAATGCACACTGTGTTTAATAGTCTTTTTATCGTGTGGAAAGCATGTATGTGTAACAAACATGTTGTTCCAATTAATTTGACAGTGGCAAAAATATGCAATGAGTTTTTCCCATTCATGTTTTCCTCAAAAGCATGCGTTCTTTTCTTATGAGCCATTGATTTCATTACATCTGGAGGAAGTTATATTCTGTTTTCCTGAAACAGCACCACTTTTGTGCCTTAACAAAATGTGTATTGCAGAAAATAAATTTTCTCAGAAGAATCAATAATAAGAATAAGTAACTTGCACTGAGAATGAAGGGCACTCAGCAGAATAAATTGTACACAAAAGTCTTGCAAGGAAGGATTCTCATGAATACTTCTCTAATTTCCATAGGTTTAGCTTGCTCTTTGGGCTGATGAAAATTCTAAGTCACTGCCCTTAGGAGACTACCTTACATAGTTTACAATATCTTCCGAATACTGACTGATACTTTTTACGCATTTTTAATACGTGTTTTTATACTGTGTGAGACAGTGAGCCCAAATCCTGACTGAGGTACTGTCAAATCCCTCGTCATGAGATGAATTGGTAGGAATAGAAAAGATACAATCAATTTTTGCCAATCCTAAATCATTTATTTAGAAAGAAATTAAGCAATCCAACAAAAGATTTTCTGTTTTGTTTTGTTTTTTAATTAATACTGTTAGGGTAGGGTGTCTTTGATTCAAACAGGGGGCATATTCTTTAATGTTTTGAAGGATTTGTTCATATTCTTAAGGTCACCAGAATTCTTCTAATGACTGTTCTAGATTTGATTTACTAATATGTCTGCCATTTCTGCTTGGTATATAAGCATGCGAAAATTTCAGTTGTCTCAGGAGAATCGCTAGGGATGAAACTTTTTTCACAATAGGGACCCTCAACAGCAAAGTATAAATGAACATGACATTCACAAAGCTAGAAAGTATCGAAATTAACAAACACAATACTGCCATTTGCACTAGGCACATATAGCTAGAGTTAAAAATTTTACCTATACCTAAAATTAGAATTTTTTTCCACACACACATGTATTGCACAGCTTGCAGGACTGCTCCACATCAAGCTTTCTCTGAATAGTCATGCAGGCATCTCTCTTGCTACAGCAGAATCCCAACCTTAACATCATTTTTCACACTAGAAAGCATGATATTAGTCCCTTTGGTCTCAAGGGGTATCAGTAACACAAATAACTTAGATATAATGCCATATTTATTTTCTTTACAGTGCAGAAGAAAAATGTGATTTATTTTCTAGGTTTTCATAAAAATTATCTTTTCTAAAAGCAAATTCCAGTAAGCACAGATTTTTACACACTGTGCCCCTGAAAAATCAGAGAGCATCTACACAAAAACTGCAGCAAAAGATTCTGTGCGCAGCTGGTAGCAATCAAAGGCCTAATATTACCCCATCACCAGAGGGACCACTCGTCAGGGCTGCCCAATGACAAATGGCAGAGAGGAGAAACAATTTTTTTTTCGTTAGGAATATAGAAAATATAGAAAATAACTTGACACAGAATATATAAACAATAAAGCAAGTACTTTGGTTATTTTAAAATATATTAAACTGTCATTTCAGTATTTCAAGCCCTGGTTTAGTATAATGCTTTTCTAGGTGCTGTATCAGGCACTTTGTCAATAAATACTGGTAAGATGATTAAAATATTAAAATAAAATAAAATAAGAGTAAAATAAGAACAGTCTGGGTTCACAGCTCTGAATAAACATTTAGAGTGAGCATTTACATCCATATCTCTGAATTAACTGAGCACAAAAAAATAAGAAATTACATTTAAAGATATGATGCAAAAGTATTGTCTAGATAATTGTGCCTTTTGCAAGTATGGATGTATAGGAGAATAAGGATTATTTGCGACAGTAACCAGTAGGCTTAAAACTTCCTAAGATGCAATTGCTCTAAAAATCAGAGGTCCAGAAAACCTGGTAGAGTACAGAGAGCTGAGTTTCTTCCAGCAAGAGTCTTACAAGTGAATTCACAGTTTTATCTAGGTGCTGAAGACAAACACTGATATGCCACTGAGATTCTTTCAGCAGTGTTCAAGTGACATCTAAATCCACAGATGTATGCAGTCCTGCGGCATGTGAGCTTTCGTATCATTTCAGTTTCCAAAGGGGACCACTGACAAACCCCTCTTAAATCCTAATGCTCTGCAGTCCTGTATCCCTGGAGGATGTTTAAATCAGGTATCACTTAAATTTCAGGGCTCTGATTAGCAAAGAGTGTCGCAGCTAGTCTGCTTAACTGTTATTATTCACAACCACTCCTGTATGTGATTTACAAACCTGTAAATTTACCACTCCTGTATGTGAATATTCTGTGATGGTTAAATTGTGCAGTCTGGGCTTTAAAAGATGTCCTTTAGATTTGGACCAAGAGATGGAACTAGCTTTCTGACCTACCAGACTAACACTCAAATTCTGTTTCAAATCAGAGCAGATGATAATTTGTCACTTAGAGCAAATCTAATTGCACACCTGGGTAACACAGGTGATGCATCTTTTTTGTTACTGTACTTTACTGGAGATTCTGACATGACATGAGGTTTGGAGTCAGCTGGAATTTCTACTGCTCAGCAGTGGTCTGACCTTGTACATGTCAGCAGCAGAATTTTTTTTTTCTGGCATTGAAACATAAGCATTCAGCTTAAATGAAAGCTTGGGATATCTTTCCTGGTTCTTCAGTAGGGGACTAAGTGCCTCCCTTTCAGCTCATCCGGAGATTTTGCCCTCTAAATCTCATCTGTCTGCCTATATAATATGTATAATAGTTCTTTGCCTACACAAAAAGCTGTCTCTGAAAATAAAAAATTGAATTATGAAGACGTCAGGAATTAAAGTTTCATATTATCCACCTACAGAAGCCAGAAATGTTGTTCAGTCTGAATCCATATTTCTGATCTAAATAAAAAAAACCAAAACAGCAGTGGCTAATTTCCCATCTTTCAGTTCAAATCTACTTTATTTTGTGTAAATAAGAAACCATACTGGGGTTTTATAAAATTCAAAGTGCTCAGAGAGAAAAGTTTCATAGACATGAGGTTTCATAATTATACCACTGACTGGACTGGACTTTGACATCACAGGGACATGACCCTGTATTAAAGAGATCAAAAAGCAGCAGTGAAAAGCTAAGAGCAGACAATAGGTATAAAAAATGGATGCTGCTGCAGCATTTTAACAATCATCCTAAGCAAGGAATAAAACATAAACTAAGGAAATTTCCTCAAAAATAAAAGGCCAGTATCCTCAGACAGCACGGTATGAAACAATGATACTGTGCCCAGCTGTCCTAGTTAATTATGTTCAGGAAGGCTAGCAATAATGTTTTTGAGAATGCAGAACATCTTTAAAGATATGCACTTCACTTTCACCACACTGACACATAAAAGTATAAAAAGCATAGGCAATTTAATGTAAACTTTATGTAATAAAATAAACCCTCAGTGGTGTTGTCAAGGTTGTCAAATTTTTAAAAACAAAAATTTAAGGACAAAATAAGATCACAACTTAATGCAAAGGATTATGCATAAGACTTCTCCTAGCAGTGACCATACCTGCACATTAATTCTCTAGAGGGGTGAGTGACTTGCAAGAGCATCAGTACCCATTATATTCTGCTGTCATTGACATATGTTGGAGTTAGCAAGACCTGAAATTGAAATCTGTTACCATGTAGTTTTGTGTATTTAACCTCAAACCTGATCTAAATCTGATTACAGATAACAGAACATATTCTGAACAGAGGATTTTTTTTAACAGTCTGGGGACTAGACTAATTCAATATTGTCATTCACTAAAAAATGAAAAAAATTAAAAATCCACCATGTCTGAAGGGTTTTCAGCAGCAGGAAAGGCAAGAACTAAAATTTTTTGAAGTATCCCAGAGACCCAAGAAGAAAGCTAGAGGAACACTATATCACAAAAGAAGAATAATATCAAATGTAAAATCTGCAATATCTAGTTCTCTTTTAGAAAGAACAAAAAATAATATATTCTTGCATTATGTTAGAATTAGTAAACATTATGTCTACCAATGAAACCTACTTACGTTCATAGGCATAATATTTTCTGTCAAGGATAGTCTGTTGAATCATGCAGATGGCCAAGTTTCTGGCATCCTTTAAAACATATGTTGTAATCACAAAGCAATTATTAAAACAAGTCAAAATGTAGGTTCCAGCCTAAATATGACATGAGAGAATAATTGTATCAGTCAAAAATATTTCAGTGATCTTCAAAAGTAAAATTGAAAATGGAGAGCACAGACATATCTGAACTGTTGCTGTTTGTTTTTTTCTCAAACTCTAGATTTCAGAAGATTTTTCTCTATTGCCTGCTTACAGTCACTGGAAAGACTTGTCCCCAGTTAGTGTCACCCAGAAAAGCTATTGTACTGAATTCTTGTAGTGCAAAGTCCACCTTTAGACAACAAAGAAACTCACTCCAATTATCAAAGTAAAAAAACCATACCAAAGTCAGGGTGAGACTCTTCACTGTATAAATGTGTCTGAGATAGCAGCTTCCAGAGATACAAGAAAACAAAAATACCAGCTGTGAAATAGCTCTTTCTCTCTAGTCAATATTTGGTAACTCAAGTTCCAAAGCAAGGCTATAATTACTTTCCTGATGACCAGCCACACTGAAAAAACCCCAAAAGACCTGGGGATATTTCCAGAGAAAAATGCTGCAGCTACTTTTTCATTTTACATGTCAAATCTTGCACAGGAAAACACCCAGGCATAAATTTTATAGATGGTAAAATATTTATAGATCAGATATTAAAATGATTAATACATGATCAAAAATAGGAAAGTCTGTTGTAGTATTATACCCCCAAGATTCAGTTTAGCATAATGCCACCATATAACCTCCACTTGGAAATATGTATGTATTCAATTTGAATGACATCTTCCATTTTCCTTTCAAGAGTTTTCACTCTGAATGGTGAATATCGGTAATACACATTCTTTTCAAATATGGTATTTGCAAAAATAAGATTGGAGAGTATAAAAGATACTTCTTGTTCTCACATAAAAAGCTGCTTAGAGAGGGGGTGGGTCTAATGGTAAAGTATTTTGAGAATTTGCTCAACAGAAAGGCGGATAAGATCACATTACTTCTCTCAAAGCACAAAGCTAAACTGAAAGTCCAGCTTGTCAGCAAATGTTTAACTACAATGAAATTCGTGCCTGCCTACAATACACTAATTGGATATTTCATCATAATGTAAGTATGGGAAATTCCACATGGTAATCCTATAGCAGGCTTACACTAAGTGCTGGTCTGAATAAAATTAATAATCTCTGGATATTTAGTGTCAAGCTTCTAGGAAGACTCTCCTGAGGTTGAGGCAAAAAGAGCTTGAAGTTGGAAGCAGTTCAGAAAATATGATGCTGGTAAACAAATACTTGTTAGACCTGTTAAAAAAAGGGGGGGAGGGGGAGAAACTATTACCACAAAGCAGAATGCAACATGAAGTGAATTACCTTCATGAAAATTTAATGCAAATGATACCGAAGCAAAGCTAAGTTTTATGTGGTGTTGTTCAAAGGAAGCTGGTAAAATGACAATTTATAGAGCACTTCCTCTTTCTTGCTTGCCACAGGATATAGCAGTAAAACGAAGGAAAGGCTTTTCTGCATTATTACTTTTGCAGAATATTTATATGTTTACAACTTGAGTATTGTTTTTCAGAGTAGAATTTTCTTGTTGTAAAGACCATACCTATTTTGTTCGTTATATCCCTGTTTCCTTCTTGAGGTGCACACATCAATATTCTAAATCCTGCTCTATTACACACCAATACCTGTAACTCTTCTTTGAGTCTAATCTACATTGAATAAATAAGATTTTTTATTTCGACCCTCAGTCAAAACTCTTCCATGAGGTAAGCAGTAATACCTTGGTAATAAAATTGGTAATAAAACTGTGTGGCTCTCTATAGGGACGGGACATGAGCAAGTACCTACTCTGAAATGTACTGTGAAACACTGTGTGCACCATAATGAGGCGCTGTCTTGGAAAGTCTCAGAGCTATATTTAACATGGTGACCCAGTTGCTGCACCCACTGTCGTCCCAACAAAGCCAGACATCACAGACACAAGGGCTTCCAGATATGTTGTGGTTTTGCCTTGACTGTCAGGTGCCCACAACCTGCTCTGTCACTCCCCATCTTTGTCTGGGAAGAGCAAAGAAAATGGTTCTTTTGCCCAAAGAAGAGCAAAGGGCTCATGGATCAAGGTAAGAAGAGGGAGAGATCACTCACCAATTATAGTCACAGGCAAAACAGACTCCACTTGGAAATTAATTTATTGCCAGTCAAAAGTCATAGCATGATAATGAGAAATAAAACCCAAAACCTTAAAACAACTTCTCCCCCCTCACCTCCTCTTCTTCCTTGGCTCAACCTCACTCTCAATTCTTCTGCCTCTTTCCTCCAAGTGGCACATGGGAATGGGGAATGGGAGTTGCCACCAGTCCATTATACATTCCTTCGTCCTCGCACTCTTCCCCTGCTCCAGTGTGGAATCCCTTAGACAGGATGGCACAGGGGCACAGCTGCCTCACCATAGTCTGCACCACTGGCTGCAGAGGAATCTCAGCTCCAGCACCCAGAGCACCTCCTGCCTCTCCTTCTCCACTGACCTTGGGGTCTGCAGGGCTGTTGCTTTCACTCCTTTCCTGCACTCATGCTGTGCAGTAACTTTTCCCCCTTATTAGATCTGTTATCTCAAGGGCGCTACCACCATTGCTGATGGACTAGTCCTTGGCCAGTGATGGGTGTGTCTTGGAGCTGGCTGCATTGGCATTATCAGCTTTAGGCACCTTCTCACTGCAACCACTCCTGTACCATGCTTGGCTTTCTTTATTCTTAATATATCAATATAGTGTTCTGCTTCTTTACTATTAAACACTACTACTCCCTTGCTGCCCAAATTTTCATCTCTTTAATACAGACTCCAGAGGCTCTTTAGTGAATGTGTGTATTTGAGGTATAATCCTCCTTGCAATGAACTGTGTTGAAAAAATATTGTCAAGACTTTAACACAGAAAGAAATCAATCTAGTGATCGTAAATGGCCTGTGGTCTCACAGGGATAGTCTCATTTCTTAAAAATTTCAAGCTATACAGTGAAATATCCTTTCTCTTTCTAGAGAACTTTCTGAGGAATTAATGCATAAGACACTTAGAAAACTGCAGTTTTCCAGGCTGTCAACTACATGAACAAGTAAAAGTCAAGAAAGTTGTTTAGTATAATAAACACTAAATAGCTGGCATATATACTTTTAAGAAGTCATATGAATAATATATCTAATCTATTTAATCAGCATTTAGATGTTTGGTTGTCTTTTTTGTCTGCAGAGAAATGCTTGTCTAAATCTTCGGGAATTATCAGTTGCCCCAGCTCACCTAGTTACCTAAAACTTTCCAATACTTTTCTTCTAGAGTCTTGTTTTTTTGAGTTTTCTTTCTTGTCTGTTTTTTGGCCATCATACAACGCTGATTCACAATCTCTTGTTCATATTCTAAACTAAAAATTTACAGTCTGAGCTGCTAATTAGATTTTCAGATCCAGGAGGTAACCCTTGAATTTCCTACAGTAAGGGTGATATTAAAAAAACCAGAAAAGGAAATAAAAAGAAAACATCTGAGGCATCTTTCTGAGATGAAAATAGATTAATTAACCTAATTTTGTTCCAGCAAGTACAACAGAAGATCCAATATACTAATTCTACTATGAAATAACCACCAAATTTTCTAACTCAGCAGACTGGTTTCTTGAATAATGTCAACCTTGTAAAAAAATCCTCTCTGCAGCTTAGTCCTTCTTTGCACATATTCTGATTTATAGTCTATTAATTTTCCAGACAAATAATGGAAAGTCTGTATCTTTTCTTTTGGGGTGCTGTTGAACCTTCATTGGACCTTAATGGGAAGGTGCGATAAAACCTATTCTATTTTCAACAGGGTGGCTAATTAACCTTCAGCTGCAGTTGTCCTCAGTTAAATTTACTTAACCTCTACACAGTTTTAGGGCATGTCTATCTATGCAAGCATTCGTAGTTCAGAGAGATGCAAGAGTTATCTGAGCAAGTTTAGTTATAAGAAGGAGTTTAGACAGTTGGCATTGAGCTTCTCCAGAAGGTATTTGCCCCACTGGATGATATGCTATATCATTGGATTTAATTAGTTAATTATTTTATAAAACATTAGAGCATACCATTAAACTGACTCCATGGCAGTCAGCAACGTGTTACCAGTGACCATGATCAAAGACAACGTGTTCACTGGTTGCCACAAAGAGTCAAGTACTTCTTAGCCTCCTGTTCTGCCTTCATGTGGAAGGAAAAGAGGCCAGAGGGACAGGATTTGAGTTTGCTTAAAAACAAGTATTTTTTGTTTGAGACATTTGAGAACAGTGTAAGTTCCCAAGACACCTGCACAGGATGGACAGATATGACAGCAGTGCACACATTTGAAGCAGGATTGGAGCTGACTGGAATGTCCCACTGCACCAAAAGGGTTTACCAGCATATGCTTGAGTGACTGGTCCCCTCCTCCCTGGTTTCAGGCAGTGTTATCCGTTCAAGAGTGTGGAGGTCCTTTCTTCTGTGCAATCTTCTTGGCACAGCTCTGACTTTGCAGGCTTCTGCGCATGCTTAGGCCTAAATCCTCATTCTGGTTTTTGGCTTCTGTCTTATCAACACTATTTCACAGTTCCCATTCCTACTTCCATTCCTACTTCACTACTGTCTCTGCCTTACAGTATCATAAGTGTTTTCCTAGTTATGCTGTACAAACAAGTCATAACTCTAAGACTGTAGACTAGATTAATATCAATGAAAGCTGAATTTAGGATCTTTTTCAGTATGTAAGTCACACCTAGGTCTGACAGAATTCTCTGTGCTAAAAGCATGTATTTTATTTTTAATTAGCAGAATGACTGTCTAATAGTGATTAAGAAATTATTTTCTTGTAATTCATTAATGAAAGTGGATCATTAAATAAATTAGCACCTTTTGATAAGTTATTTTTGAGACAGGAACTCTGCTACAATTGCACGTACCATAAACACTCACAGAGCAGCTTATCCTTCATCCCAGTACGGAAGAAAATATTGATTTAGTTCAATGTTAAAGGACAAAGCCAACATTTTTTCAGATATCCTATATAATAACATCACATAAATAATGAAACAAGGAAGCATAATTCTGGTTTCTTTGTTCAGACGCACTTTGCATTTTATTATCCAGGTTTAGACTTGAAATGAGCATATGAAAAACACTCTTATTATCCAGTAAGACAAAAATAAAATAGACAAAATTTTGGTGCAGCATCTTATTTGATTCAAAATCAGAAATTTCATTTAGCCAAGATCTGTGCTGGGGATCCTGAGGACAAACTCTCCAAAATTTATGCCCTTATGCCTCTTACTTATTTTCTTTCACAGTCCTATAAGGACATCTGTCCAGAATTGGAGAGCTGCAGTCATCAAACAAGCCTTGTCTCTTTGCTGTCTCAGCTTAGAGGTCTGAGTACACCGTAACTGTTATGGAAATGAGCCTCAGTCTTCCACACTGAATAATAAAAACTCCCGATTAAGTCCTCAAATTCATTAAAATCATGGTGATGTTAGAAGGGAAAATAAGGATTTTTTT
>VXBT01001390.1:22166-37741 GCA_013400235.1 Oriolus oriolus
TTTTTTTAATTTAGAGAGTTGTAATTCAGGGCTAATGATTTAACAACCAAGCATCTCCCAAAATATCTCCTCCTGGGTAACCTAGGACTCTCCAATTTCCCAAAATTTGAGTACATGATAATGTCACTTTCACAGTTTATCTCATGAGAGAAAATGGAAAACCTGTACCACTAAGGCAGGAAATGGTTTCAGTGAACAATGCCTTCATTGTGCAGATAGAAATCTATCAATAAAAATTAGAAACAGGAGGTAAAGACAAAAAAAGAAAGGGAAAGCCATTTAAAATGTTTAAACTAGAGGTTAGTTTCTTTGTCAATCATATCCAGCTTAGTATGGTTTTCATTATCTAGGCAATAAAAGATTTAGAACAACAGACTGGTTGTCCTGAATTGGAATAATCTGAATCCATGACTTTCAGGACTGTGACTATTTTATGATAACCACATATCCTAGAATAACCTTTTTTGCCATTGCAATGAAGTAAGGAATCTTTATAGTATGAGCCAAGTGTGTATTTTCCTTGTTTGTAAAATTTAAACTGGCAGTTCAGAATGTTTAACAGCAGTTCCAGCTGAGACTTGAGGTTCATGTGGAATAAACTGCCCACTCACTCTGGAAATGAAGCAACCAATCCAAACTATGCTTTGAAATAAGTAGGTTTTTTAGTCTGCTGTAATGAACCCCACACTGAAATTTGTGTGCAGATCTGCATACAAAATGATACTCAAAACTAAAAAATGAGACTCATGATACTAGTTCATTATGCTTTTTGATATGTATATATATATGTATATATATGCATGCATGCAGGGTACATTTGCTTGACAGGTCAGCAGACCTGTAGGAGTGATGGACTCATTCCTCCTTTTCTGTTAAGATTTCTAAATACTTCAAACCCAAAGAAATAATAGTAGCATAAAATTACACTGGAAGAATTCAAATGTTCTATAAACCTCTTAAGTTCCAGAATCATACAAATGAAAACTGAATCCCAGCTCTGAAAGTTAAAATAACTTGTCCGATTTAAGAGCAAGCATTTCCCAAAGCTGGCTTTTTGCTAAACCAATGTAATTTAAAAGCTCAACTTTTGAGCTCTAAAAAATCTTACTGTCTGTAATTGTGGTAGGGCATGGTTTCACAGCCCTAAATTATTAGTTATGAAAAATCCTTTCTAATGGTACGAAAAAGTCATCATTTTTCGGGGATACAAAAATATAATTACAAGGACATCAAGTAGCAAGGAATATGAGATCCAAGAGTTAGAGATATTGAGAAAACATAAATAATTCACAGTTTAAAATCTTGATTTAGTATTTTTCTGTGAGAAAGAGGTTTCACTAAATTTCTTAGCAACTTATCCCTTAATCTCCACCATTTTCTGAGAGACTGTGGTTTACCCACAAAAACATGTTTCCAAGAGTCAGGGCAAAAAAAAATAGAAGAATGATTATTTTTTTCTCTAGGTTCCTAATCTCAGACTTGCCTATTTTGACTAACTGGCTAATTGTCCAAGGAAGTGGAAAGATTTGCCACATACACCTATGCAAATTTTTATTTAAGGCCTGGCATACTTTAAATGTAAAAGTAGAATTAAAAAATGTGCAACTTTCCTGTAAGTGAAACAGAATTTTAAACTAGGACAACTGATATCTGAATTTGAACATTATTAAATTTCCTTGATTAGGTAATTCTGAAGACTCAACAGATACTTCCGGGGAGACTGAGAAGATTAGAAATGTTTTAAAAAATAGCATTAATTGGGTTAAATCTCCTTGTCAAAACCTTCTTCTTTGAGTAAGATTTAATTGTCTTACATGTCATTTCTGAAGTTGAATGTTGTTATTTTTCATTTGTATATATGCGTTAATTCAACTGGTGAGCATTTGGAAACCCAGCCAAGGGATGCAAAAACCAAACATAATGAGAAATTTATGAGGAATTTTCATAATTTATGAATTTTCATAACTTAGGAAAACTCTGATATGTAAACAGCAAAACAGAAGAAATTTTAGAAATGTGTTTGATATCAACCATCAGGCTAGTAGAACAAATTTTTCTTCCCACATTACTGCTAAAAAATCCACTGGTACTTAAGAGTTAGCAACTGAATTGCACATTCCTTCTATAATAATTTAAGTTGCTGTCAAGGCCATGAAAGAACCATAAGTAAATGCACTTAATAAATATTTTGGGCAACAAGATGTAAATATGCACAGAAATCCTTAACTTGATAATCAGTGGGGAGATAATAGATCATTGAAATCTTTAGTGTTTTGAAATGTTCTTTTTATATTTGGTATAAGAGAAACTGTTTTAAAATCAAAGCACATTTAATCTATCTGTCAAACCTTTCCGTCCCACTAATTGGCAGCATGGACATACCATCAATCCAGTATTTCATTAGTGTTTGTGTATAGTCTATACCAGCTCATTTAGACGCCCTCCTGGTTTTGTGTATGCCCACACTTCTGACATCTGGGATGATAGATATTCTTGTAAATAATACACAACATAAACAGTGGTTAGAGTTTAAGGCATCTCCCATTTTCTGCAAAGGAGTGCAGACCTCTGTGAAATGCTGGGAATGCACATGAAGTTCCATGGAATTTAGCTTGCGAATAAATTAAATTGAAAAAGAAAGCCTTTCTGGTCTGGTTCTGAGAAAGAGAGAGTAAATGACTAAGGAAATACAAGAGTTCAAAGAGTAATACGTTAATGTTCACCAGAAGTGTAATGAGGAAAGAATTTGAAGGAAGTGTAACAGGAAGGAATTTGAGCAAACTCACACCAATAGCACCTAAAGCCACAGTAATCATAGAGAAAGTCCACCAAGCCTAGTTACTTATTATGTGTGAACAGCATTACCACAAGCAAAGAAATTTGTGTTGAAAGACATGCCCAGACTTTCTTTTTATTTCAGCAATATTGCATAGTTATGAATGAAAACTTCCTGCAGAACTACAGTGAAGGATGACACTTTACATTTTTTCCCATGTAATAATAGAGGCATCATGTGACATGCTCATTACCAAAACGATGCCATAGATATCTTGTATTTAATCATAAGAGAAAACCGAAATAATCCAGTTTGCAAATATAAACTGTTTGCAAATATAAAAGTTGTTGGCAAATATAAACTGTTGCTGGTAAGCCATACAATCATTATTGTAAACATGAAAGCAAATGCACCGGAGGGAACAGGTAAAATACATTATTGTGAATTTGCTTTCTATCCCAGAGTGGCTCATAATTTCTTACAGAAATAAAAACTCTTCAGCCATATGGTAGTCACTGTCATTGCTGTCTTTCAAGATTTTCCTTTTTGTGTTTTCTTTACCTTCTTTATTTATTCTTTTTGCCTTTTATTCAGTAACAGAGAAATAGAGAATAAGCCTATGAAAAGCTCATTTTGGCAGATAGTGCTTAAAGGGAGTATTGTTTTCTCTGTTTAAGAAATCAGATTGTCCATTTCAAGGTAAAATGACCTGAGATTCATGAAAAGTTAAGCAGATAGAAATGGACTGTAGAAGCTGAAAACATTAATTACTATAAAGACAAACTCATTTATCTGTGAACCACTTCACATGAGATATACTGAAGCAATAACTGAAACTTCTTCTTTAATATAAGTGATATTCTCATCCAAAGTGATTTTTAATCAATTGAGTTTTGTTGAGCCAAATATTTTGGGCTACGTTTTTATTTATACTGTAGAGAAAAAGAGCCATGCTATTAAATATATTCTATAGCTTGAAGAAGACTCCTATTTATGAAGCTTCAAGTAAGTTAATTACCAAATGTGTTTGCATGCAGTTTTTGTCTTTAATTTCTTGAAACTCCTTCTATTCATTAAAAATAATTTTTAAAAAGTAGTGCTAATGTAAAAGGAAAGTGTTGGTGATAGGTTCTCTTTATGAGTTACTGTATCCTCTGCAATAAAATGTACTGTGAGCCTGCTCCAATTTAAGAGAATTATTCAGTAGCATTTTGTAATAGTTTGGACTGTGTCTAACAGCTTTTTTCAATGAGCTTTAAATAATAAAATAAGCTGTAATGCGTTGGTTTGTGGCAATATTTCACTAAGTGTATGTTGTGGAAAGTGAACTTATAGGAATGTATTGAAACAGGAAAAGGGTGAATTTTACAGGGTTTGCTTTATTAGTAACAATTTTCATCTAGGTTCACTGGCCACATGGGGATCCATCTGCTGAAATTAGTCTTTGAAGGGTAAAGCTACAGCCCAGCCTGTCTAGCTGTATTAAGGTAACAGACTACAAAAAGGGCTGGAGCAAGAAATTTCCACTTCAGGGCTGGTGAACAGTAAAAGAATGTGTCTGCTGTTGGCAGTATCAATCCTTCATCTCTTGACATGTCATATAGAGTCTGTACAGCAAAATGAATGTGTCAGTGTAGCACAGCACTGCTGGTTTAACACAGTGAAGTACTGTGGTGAGATTCTGCGAGTACTGGTATTCAGGAAACTAATTCCTCCAGGATACCTGGCTCCATATTCATCTTACAGGTGCATAGTGACACCTTGCTGATTCTTCTTCAATTTAGTTGGTGTTCCTGCTAGCTAGAGAAAGCTGGCACAAATGTCCTGCTTGCACCTTTCTATTGCTAGCAAGGAAGTTCCTTTGCAAATTCGTCCCAGGACCTTAGAGGGGCTTGGCTTTGCATAAAGATTTACTTAATCCTACTCACAATTTTCTGTGAGGCCTCAGAAGCAGTAATGCCTTAAATTTTTGCCTTAGAAAGTCAATTATGTATAACTTAAAATGCATTAAGATTTTAAATGCCAGTGAATCCTGTTACTTGCACACTGTTCTTTTCTTTCACAATAGAGAGAAGGGGGTCTCACTGCTTCAGTGTCATCAATACAAGTAATATAGTTCCTGAAAATGCTACAAGTCTTTATTTACTGTCACTACAGTAATTATGAACTTCAAAATGACTCTAATTCTACAGGAAGTACTGGTGAGATTGCTTGCAGATCTCCTAGTGTGTCAACAATATTCTCTGTAGAGCTCCAGTACAATACAAAGAAAAGAGAAATATTGCTAAAATAGTCAAAACCGAAACCAAGAGTTAAACAAACAAAAAAGGTAACTGAGAAAACATAAGACAAAAAAGAGCCTATGTTCAGAAAATGAATGCACTATATTTTAAGATCCGCACATCCTAGCAGAGATAGAAAATTCAGACAGGAACTGTGAACCAAATTCAGTGAAGCTGTGATGAATTCTTCCCAGGTTTTACAACTGCATTCTGTAAAGAACCCGAAAGCAAGAAAAATTAAATATATATATAGATGGAAGAACTCATCCACCCCCACATGAATTCATCCTTAATAATCCACTGAAACTCATAAAACATAAACCACATCAATCCCCCTCAGCACATAACTAGTTATTAAATGCAAACCCCAATATACCATAAAGCTCAAAAGAAAATGGGAAAATGACACTAGCAATGTACTGTGAATGTGAATGTTATAACATATGGAGGACAAGTTTATAAAACAGCAAGACATGCAGATCTAAAATTAACACACTTCAAGCTCCTGTGGAGATCATACTGGACTTCAGAAAAGGAATACTAATTATGTTTAAGAGATTGTTATGAATCTTGGGGACATAAAAAAATAAGCAATGTGTTCCTGCAGTGCACTTAGAGGTCCTGATTTTGGTGACACTGCAGTTTAAATTCAGTGGAAAATGTCTGCTTTCCCTGCTGTTTCTTTCTCTTTGTGCTTTGCTACTTTGGGAGAAGCTCTTTATTCCCTATTGAGCAGACGACTCCTTGGGGACATGTTCCCCAGAACAAGAGAACTATTCCTGTAATAGTCAGCTCCTCTGCAACAACTTAACTTATTGTGAAAACAATAAGATTAATATGTTTGTTTACAGTGATTTTGAATCCTTGGCTGGCAGATACTGCTGCTCCCTTGTAGCGGTGAATGGAAAGAACACTTTGTACCATAGTATTGTAGCATCTGATTTATAACATACATAAAGTTACAGCTCACATTCATTTGAAAATTTAAATGGTAACTCAAAAAAAAAANATACATCCTGACAGATGCTTGTCCAGGAAATCTACAACTTCATTTGTAATTTTGAATGGTCTTTTATCACAATGGCCGCAAGCCCCATTCTAACCTAGAGGATGCTCAGACAATTTGCACACTGAAGTCTGAACTGAACTGTCCACAAATGTTCTTTGGCTACTCTTGTGCTCTTTCTGTTGCTGTGGGCCAACTGCCTTCCCTAAATTGTGTGACCAGTTTCATAAAAGTGTACTTCCGTGGCTGCATGGGGTGTTCCTAGTAAGTTCTACAAAATTGACAACTCCCACACTCAAACTTGCTTTGAATTCAAAGAAGCAGCAAGCTTCATAAATATTACAGTCGTGGCAACTAACAATTTATTTACTAGAGTTCAGTTACATATCTGTTAGACTGTGCACTGTTTCCTTAGCCTTATAATGAAGGTCAGCAGGGTAACAAAACCACATGATAAATTTTAGCCGCAGTCAGTTTGTGCCATGCTCCAGTTTCTCCTATTATTTTTCTGAACTGCATGAGTGAACTATTTGGAGCAACACCCAAACACCCTAAACACCAGGTGGTCTAAGGGGCTAACCAGAGTGGAACATTTTATTCTCACGTTTGCAGGCAGACAAACAGCAAGAGCACACGGCCTTGCCACATCTCCTTCTTCACAACATGACTTGTTCACAGGTGTTGAAACAAGAGCAGTTTCCTTCTTGCTGCACACAGAGCTTCCTCCTGTACTGCAGGCTGGAGTTCACTCAAGTGCTCCCATGCTGCTGCCTCTCTCATGGGTGCTTAGTTTAGCTTCTAACCAGTCCCTCAGTTGCTGAGCAGCTGTTGTTTACTTCTTCTACTGAAAATTGTACCTTCAGTGCATTTTTGCTAAGGCAAATCAGTACTTCAGTTTTAGGTAATTATCAGTTCAGAAATTCTTTTTCAGATACTTAAACAAATGAGGAATATCAGTTTTACAATCTCGTTAGTTTGCACTGGATCCAAATTACTGAGCTATGGAAAGAAACATTGTTTACAAGACTTCTCCTCTCAAAAACAAATGCTCTTGTTTGACCTGACATTTTGAGAGTTATAAACAAGAGTTAAAGCCAGAATTATTTTAATACTCTCACTTGCTTAAACCATTCATATCACCACTTGCAACATTATTTTTGTGGGAGAAGGCTGATTACAAACTCAGTGTAAGTGAGCGTCCCTTGAAAAATCCACTTGGATTAAATTTAGGGTGGTCTCCCTGAACTGACTACATAGTGATTGATTTTAAGAGTGACACTTCATTTTCTTATTTTTAGAAATGCTCCAGACAGAAAGAAATGTTTATTTCAACCAAAACTGATTAATTCCTTCAGTTAAAATTTCTCAACAAATTATATTTGCCTAATCTAAAGCTATTTTATTTTTTCAGCCAACCAGCAAATCAATTATTCAAGCAGAATCTCTTTAATTTGGCTGAAAGGGACTGAATAGCACCCACTCACCAATAGTATAAATGATATATTTTTAGTCCCCTAAATTTTTGCTAATGTACTGGCACTCATTGTTTAAAGTAAATGTCAGCTGCTTTGATTCCCTAGTGTTAAATATTATCCTATACATTTTGTCACATTTTTTTCTAATATTTCTAATAAAATAAAATGATACATGAGGAAAATCTGAGCAGAACTGTTATCTAACTGGTGTATTCACTGTTATACCTGAAAGTATCTGGTACAGATAATGTTGTAATGCAGACTTCAAATTAATCCACAATAATGTATTGATGGAATTATATTGTCTGTTACTAAGTCAGTGTAGCTAAGATGGTCTGTTCAAGAGGCCAACTGGAAAACTTACACTTAAAATGAAGTGATATCCAAAAACAACTGAAGAATATGGTGAAAAAATATACATACAAACACACACCCCCTTCCAAATCCACAGTCAGCAGACCAGTAACAGGGAGGGACAGGGAACACGGCTCTTTTGCCAACTGCATGTGATCTTAGGACTTCACCTTAAAATTCCAAGAAACCAGAACGGTCTCATAACGACCTGGCAGGGGTGGGTGATCATTTGATGAACCAGCACAGTCTGGCTGTTTCTTGGTTGCAACACCTCTCTGAGCTGCTCCTGAGGAGGAGCAATTAAGGGTCACTCCTTTCTCAAGCCGGTGCCTACATTCAAGTAGAATAACTCACTTTTCTAGAGAACAGAATTTTACTGGTCTTTGCATAGCTTCATACTCCTTTCAATTAGTATATGCTTTATTCAATTATCATTGAATATTTTGAGCTCATAATAGAGCTCAAAAACAGTGCCTCTTTATGATCAAGATATTTTGATCCTGCTTTATTGTCAATAAAATTACAGCA
Organism: Oriolus oriolus; assembly: GCA_013400235.1. Classification (NCBI taxonomy): domain Eukaryota; kingdom Metazoa; phylum Chordata; class Aves; order Passeriformes; family Corvidae; genus Oriolus; species Oriolus oriolus. The sequence continues at coordinate 30,588 of VXBT01001390.1, forward strand.
CAGGAGGGTCCAGCCCCAGATAGTAGTTTACAATCCAAATAAATTTTCAGGCTTCTTTCACAAAAGTTAAAAATCACCTTCAGATTATACATACTGATTCACAATGGCAGGGATTGTTACTTTACTGAATCAAGCTTATCCTTATGGAGACAATGTCATCCATGTGTATACGTGGAGGAAGAGAACTTTAATATGTAGTGAGGTGCTGCAGCAGTCATAACCAAGGACATCTCATTTGCATTTGGTAACAAAACAAGGACAAATAATGAAGCCCTAAATTGTTCGACAAAGACATTTATTTCCTTTGTTTAAGGATAAAAGGTCTAATTCCTCATTCACAAGCTCACCATTGAGGCCAAAATCATGGAATGGAAGAAGCTCTGCAGACAGACTAAACGCGTTCTATTGACTTCTTATTTCTTTCACCTCACACTCTTGCAAAGAACATACATATTCTTGTTTTTTATTAGGGCGACTCCATCCACACTTAGAGACTGGGTCTGACAAGCTGTGCTTTGTTATGAGAAGAAATGCTGAGAGTAGAAAGAGGGCATCAGGGGTTCATTTCCCTTTGTGTACAACTCCTTGCGATGACAGAACACAAGAGCAGTTTTGGAGTGCTGCCAAGGGAGGATTGGCAGATACAACCATTGCAGCTGCATTTTGAGGAACCACAGAACCCCTCATAACTCATACCAGCTAACAAAGAAATGGGTAGCCTACCTGGCACCTTGTGTAAAGGGGGCACTAGATCTTTCATCTTTCTTTCTTCATTTGCCACAAACCTCTGCTCACCTCTGTGATGACCTGCAGGTTCTGGGTGCACGGGTAAGTTTCCTTCCCTGCATATGGGAATGGAAAGTGATACAGCAGGTGAAACTAATGTGGTCATGCATTAAGTCAACCATCATGGCCTTATGTGATTTGGACTGTTCAGCAAAGACTGGCTGCTGCAGTAAGAGGCAGACACAGGAGTCATAATGTGCAATTTGGGAGATGTTTTTTAGGGATGCACTTCCGCAAGCGTCTACAGCATCTTGCAATATGACTAAAGAATTTTTAGCTATGGCACTGTATATAATGCATCATCAGGATTATATCCTTAGTATTCGCTTCATGACCAAGCAGTTTCTAAGAAGTTATATAAATTCAAAAGCAAACATTTGTCATAGTAGTCTACTAGCAATTTCAGCATTTATACCTCCATGGAGTAGTCTAAGCCCTTATGCAGTGCCAAATATCATTTAAGATGATTTGTAAGTTTATGCCATTTGAAAAATCTGAGGTGGTTTAGGCAATTATGGCACCAGAGGACTTAATGTGCCTTAAAACCATACACTGCTCTGAGGATTTTAGGCAATTTAAGCACTTATGCCATCATAAAGCAGTTTAAGTGCTTACACTATCTTCAGTGTTTAAGATGGTGTATAAGTTCACACTACATCATCTAGGGTGATTTGAATGGTAAATCCTTTGTAAGAATACTGTTTGAGTATAATTTGTAACTTATTTAAACTTTTTTTTAAGCGAAACTTTACCTTATAACTGGATAAATCTTCACAGAAATTATAAAAATGCTTTTACATTACTGTTATTGCAGAGTTAGTTCAATCCAACATTAGCACATTACCACTGCTGATCAGCACTGTTCTCTAAAAATACAACACAGGCTTTAATTTTTAAACACAGCAAGATTTCTGAAATCAGGAGCCTAACTGGCAGTGGACTTTTTTAATTGATAATAATAAAGTTTCCAGCACTGGTTATAAAAATCACCATATAAAACCTTCTAGCTATTTTTGTATATATTAAAATGACAAAGTGTATAATACCTACATCGTCTAAAATATGTCCACCTTTGGTTCGAATGGAAATACTGAATTTCAGGCATACAAAAATAGATTTATTTTTTTAATGGAAATAATGCATGCTTCAGAAATCATTCATGTCCAGTATTCTGAGACATGTAATAACATGACATGTTATTACATACCAGTCTGTCTCTGTCACTGCTGCCATCAACGTAATGAACTCTCATGCAAAAAAAAGGTTATTAACATCAGCTAACCTCATTTTCAGGTGGTACAGATACAAAAATTGCTATCATTAATACTTTTGTCTGTGTATGACTTGGATATTCAATGTGATTTCATTGCCTTCTGCATCAGATAGGTAAGGAACCCTGCAAAATTTGAACTGTTTTCTACTCAGGTCCTATAGGCCAAGAAATTACTTCAAATAAAAGCCCAAAATCTCGTCTGTTTGTCCACCTTATTGGCCACATCATAATGGGATACAAAAAATGGCCTTGATGAAGAGAGCAGGTCTTTCCCTCAGTTGTGTTAGTGACTCTCTGTGGTAGGAGTGGCAAATATTAAAATAGTACAGCAATATTACAGTGTTTATGCAGTTAACTGAAAACAACCAAAAATACTGGGGGGTTACTTGGCTAAAATGTGCAGACATAGAATATTTCATTCTCTTATCTTACTTGTTTCCAAACTTCCTAAAGTAGGCCTTTTCTTTCATCTTTCTACTCACAGTTTGTTTTGTTTGCTAGGGTCTAAATAAAATTCTGATTAATGTGATGATACTTGTTCCGGCAGTAGTCTTTCCTTGAAGACTGATGCCTAAAAAAATCCCCTTTGATCTAGTATGCAAGCTACTAAACCAGCTGGGAGAAGTTACCTTCACTGAAGCTCCCATCACAAAAACAAATCTGATGCTGTTTCCTCGCTCATTCACTGATCTCTTCTCACCAGCTCCCACCAACTGTCAGATGCTTGTAACAATAAGGTAAATGCATACCAAGCAATATTGTCTTATTATGCTTTATTTTTTATATATGCTAATGAAACAAAATCACTCCATCAAAGAACAGAATATTTACAACTCTTGTGACTAAACAATAACTGTGTAAATTTTTGTCATTCAGGATCATGAGCAAGGTTTGAAGTCTTACTGGCAAAAATGCATTCCTGCACATACAGAAAGACCTGACCAAGTTAAAAATTCTGTCCCTAGTAAAATAATATGGGATGTACTCTAAGCAGACTTAATTGGTATTGATATGGGAGAGGAGTATTGGTGTACTACTCCGCAATTAGTTGCACAGATCTGTTCAGTCTCCTTTAAAAGAGCAGCTCAGTGAATAGCTTCAGGAAGTTAAACCTTAAAAGCCATTCAGATGGGATTCAGACATTATTCTTTAATTATTTTAAAGACTATAGTGTAGGGGAAAGAAAAGCAATGCTGAGCTAATCGCACTCTTATTCTAGTCTCCTGGGGAGACATCATTTGTGAGTTTCCCAAAAAGGATGACATAGCTGTCCTGGATTCATGATTCCCACAATGCATTTCTTTTTCTCTTCATTAATCTGTCACTAATTCAATCTGTGAAGGTTGTGTCATAATCATATCTTACATTTCTCCTCATTAGTATGGAACAAATTACAACATTTTTCATTTCAGAAAGACTTAACTCTTATTTCTGTTGATAACAAGTTCATAAGGTAGAGATCTCAGTCCTTCCAGTCTCCACCCCTAACTTAAACCTCCTTTTTGAAAACACAGAAAAAAAAATACAGAAAATAATAGGAGAACTATATTATCCTTCTTGACACCTATTAGAAGGATTCTAATTCTTGATTTTAGGAAAATAATTTCTATTTTCTTTCATGACACTGTTCCTTTCATAGCTGTACTCAAACGTGTTTTCTGAAAAAACGAAACAGAAAAAAAAAGTATTCATACTGAAAATTAAATCCTGAAAATATATATGATCTCAGCTAACAAAAATAAAGATCTTTAGCTTAGTGCAGAACTAATACTGTTAAAGCTACAATGAAGCCACTTCTGAGACATGATGGCTCAAAAGATTAATAATATCAGACAGTTCAGCACACGGAAATCTTTCCATATTCACTGGCAGTTGTCAAAATTGTTACCATCTGACGACTGCTTCCTATTTGAATATAATGGTATTGGTGGTCTCAGTTCTCATTTCAGGAGGCCCTGATCCACTTCATAAAACATAACTGCATTTGACACTGGATGACAAAAGAGTCAATCTTAACTATTTAAACAGCCCAAATATGTTCTCACTCCTAAAAATACCAAATTTAGGCATGTGTTGTTCATTGCCAGGATGCAGAATCACCCACTATACTGAGGTTTTGCTGGTGTAAAGTCTTCTAATCTCTGGGACCACTACTCTGAAACTAAAATATTACTTAAAATGTGTCAGTGAATTTATCACAGAGTAATAATATTTATGCCATCTATTAAGTAATGATGCTAACATATTAAATATATTCTTCAGACACTCATTTAGACTTGATTCCATTCATATATTTCTGATCTGTGATCTTCAAACTCATTTTGCAATTATAAGGAGTGAATCTGGCTGTCTCAGACATACTATCCCAATACCAGAATACTTTGGATGTTATTAATGGCAGAAATTTTGACTGTAGCTCAATCTGTAGTTCACTTCCTGATTTATTTGGTTACCTCGAACTGTCTTGAGTAATCCTGGGGTGTCTGTGCTATGTTTACATTACTTCACTGAAATTGAAGGAGATCAGTATGTTGAAGCAGCTGGTGCCTGCCCCAACAACTACATTATTTACAGCTCAGGGCCTTTTCTTCAGACACATTTAGTCTGGTCTCCTGGTACAGCACACTGTATAAGTGTAGCAATATTGTCCAAAAAACCAGTCAAACCCTCAAATTACAGTGAAACACTGGAACACATCTGGTGCACACCTGGAACAAGGTTTGCAGTTTCAGGGGTTTCTTTAAGAAACTACTTCAAGCACACCAGAGTTCTGTGAATTGAAACAACTCCCAGTAACTGGAAATGATTGAGAAATTCACTTCAAAATACACTACTGCTCCAAATAAAATGCTAACTTTGAGGGAACAAACATTTATTTCTTTCATGTTTCTGAAGTGGATGCTGATAGATCTAAGTGATGCAATAAATGGATTCAGAAAACCAGCAAAACCAAAATATAGATTCATGCATTCTGAAGTTGTTGCACAAAAAATAGTTTTTACCTTCTTCTTTAAGCAGTCAGCTATCACAAGAGAAATTCTATACATCTGTTCACTATTAGCTTGTGTAGCTGCTTTATCCCCAAACACTTCCTCACAGGGTACACAACCAATCATTAATGTTTTACTTTTCTTTTGAACAGGACTTAGATGTTCTGAGGAGTTGTTTTTCTGTTACTCTAAAATCTCTCACTATAACAGTGCCCCCTGAGTAAATGTCTCCTTTCCCGTGTTACTTTTCTTTTCAGTGTGCAAATCTACAGAAGAAGCTGTACCTTCAGCATAGTTTAAAAAAGTCATACACAGACATTTGTTTTTCATTTGGCATTGCAGCCAGTTGAAGGTTCAGTTCTGAAACTGAAACCCTGGAGTTGTAGTTCACTGTTTTGTGAACTGTTTTGACTGGTAGGTCATGCTGTCCAGAAGGGCTTTTTTCTGAAAGGTGATTAAGCAAATGAAATATTGTTATAAATGATATTCTCTGAACTTGATATGATTCAACCGTGTTAAACCTAGTATGATAACATCAATATAATTTTTTATCCTGATTTATTCATTGCAATTTTTTTATTTTCATTTCAAAATAAAGTTGTCTTCCACAGCAGAATACTAGCAAAGTCTTATATCCACTGTGTATCATCATCAATAGATATTTTTTCAAAAAACAGCATTTCATTGCTATCACTGCAATTTCACAGTAGTCTATTTCTGACCTGAAAGTTTAGATAGGTAGCTGTGATGGATCATATTTTGCATTACTGTGACTTATCTATTTATACAAGGGATAAGTGAATACATATCTCTTATACCTCTTGACACATTTGTAGCTGCTGGTTGATGTTTTATTGAAGATGGAAATATCGGTATATAAATTAGAAGCACATAAGAAAAACTGGATATATCTATCCATATCTCCAATCCACAGTCACAATATATAAGTAGATGCAGTACAAGAAGCCCTCAGCATGAACAGATGAAAAAAGAATAGGATAAACAAGAATTTTTTATGTAACTTATTTGTTAGGGATCATAGATGACTAATGATAACATCAGGAGTAGAAGACAATTCCAGATCTTCATATGCTTGCCACATCTGGACCTCTAACATAGAAGGGTAGCAGGCTCACCATGGGAAAAAGGGGAAGTACGTTGTGATCATTGATGAACCCTGCTTTCTTACCTGACATTATCTCAGAGAGGCACCTGGAGTTCGTTTGCCTTCTTCCTTGCCCTTCCTGTTTTGCAGATGACCGACGTGACCTTCTAGGTTTAGGGCAAAAAAAAATCCCTCACTTCATTTAAGGTTGCTATATATCTGTCAGTATCAGATATTACCTTTGTTTACATCTGCCCTTGTCTCAAAAACCAAAAAATTTATTCTTTCTAAAACCTTTTCCTCTGTTTTTCTGGTTTACTAATACATTTTTTCCAATTTCCTGTTTTATTTATTCTAACTATACTGCTACTGGCAGCAGTAATTGATAGATTAATAATTTTAATTGTGGAAACACTAAGACAATTTTCACTTCCTTTAATTACACAACTTTCTATGCATTTAATTTTCATTGGACTTAGAGTCATAGAATCATAGAATTGTGAAGGTTGTAGAAATCTTTCCTATTATCCAATCTAAACCTTCCCTGGCGTAACTTGACATTATTTTCTCTTGTCCTTTTGCTAATTGCATGGGAAAGAGCCCAACCACTGCCTCACTAGAACCTCCTTCTGGGTAGCTGTAGAAAGCAATAAGATCCTCCCCTGAGCCTCGTTTTCTGCAGGCTTCACACCCCCAGCTCGCTCAGCTGCTCCTCATCAGACTTGTGCTCCAGGCCTTTTCATAGCTCTGTTCCCTTCTCTGGACACCCTCCAGCCCCTCAACATCCTTCCTGAATTGAGGGTCCCAGAACTGGACACAAATTCAAGGTGTGGCCTCACCTGTGCCCAGCACAGGGGGATGGTCACTGCCCTGCTCCTGCTGCCCCACTGTTGAGGAAGGGAGGAAGGGAAGGAGGGAGGCGAGTGGGGAACAGGGAGAGAGTGACAGGGATTAGGTAGAAATATCTCACTCTTCCGAGGGTCCCAACGATGTCTCGTTG
>VXBT01001391.1:5951-25403 GCA_013400235.1 Oriolus oriolus
TCTAGATACATTATTTTGGCCACTGGTGGCTCACTGGGGCTACTGAATTTTCCCCATGGACAAAGCACAGGAGGATCTGTACTTAGAGGTTGGATAGGAAAGGGTGCACTCTGAAGGCAGAAATGAATCTGAGCTTTTCTTTGTGCTCATTCCTCTTCAGCATATGTCAGCTGCTGAAGACCATTAATGCAGGTACACATTTCACTTAAGAAGTCTGCGAAGGCCTTTCTATATGTCCACATATATTTTAGAGAAGGCTTAACACAAAAAGAGCAATCACAGTTCTCGTTTGTCTGGAGGGCTCCTTCCCAGTGCTCCTGCACTGTGCCTGAGAAGGGTCTCTTAAACTGCAGCAGAGGTACATAATCATGTCATTAATTAAAAATGGAGGAGTTGGGCAGTGAGGGGGAGGCAGAGGGGAGCAGCTCAGGAGGTTCAAATTGAAGGGATGGTTTTCCAGTTGGACACTACACGTAATTTTGGGGCTGCAGCTTCTAGCAGCACGGCTGCGCACGAGTCTGGAGCTTTCATCCCTGTCTTTTAGAGTTTGAAAGCCTGAGGCTCTAAGATGTGTTTTTGCATGTTCTTTCTCCTTGCCAGTCTTGCTGTATCATTCCATTTTTAATCTGTAGGAGGCTTGAAAGGAGGAGGTGCTGAAAATCCCAGGAAAGCAGAATTTCTAATTTCTTCAATCTAACTAAGTGATGGAAAATTTGCCAAAAAACATTGTAGTATGATTTCTCAAGCTTTCAGAAATCTACTGACTAATCCAGTGATTTCTAAAATCCTGCAAAGAAGTTCAGATGATAAGCAGCTTTTTGGCAAAAAACAGGCTTGTTTCTGCCTTGCTCTATGCAAGCACAACTGTAAGGGCTACTCTGTAAATATTTTACTTTTTTTTTTTTTTAAACTTTCAACCATTCTTATTAGTACTTAAAGTATTTTTGTCTGAGTTTTATTTGGGGCTCTGGTTCATAATAAAATCAGATATTGTGTTATCACCTGAATCTAGGTCAATATGACAAGCACCAATCACCTTGAATGCTGCCTGCATGTAAAATCCTTTCCATGGGGAATGTTTATCCTGCTTCTCAGACTCAGGTAGCTCCAAGAACTTTTACAAAGTGTTATTACCTGGTTCAATGATAAAATCATAATAATCATAATAGTAATCAAGTTTCCCTCCTTCTGGCTATATCCCAGCAAGTGCATCCTCAACTGGGGGCTAGCTAAGCTGGACTTTGTGAGTACCAGTTCAGTAAATCTGTACAAACCCAGACACACTTTGGGTAGAAACCTCACCTAAGCAGGTTTCAGGCTGCTCAGGGCAGTTTGACATGAGCAGATGAATACCTTTCTTGGTATGTTTTTATTTCTCCGAGTATTTTTTTAACCCAACACCTTTTTTCTTCTTGTCATCTTATGAATGTTCTATGGGACATTTCTCACACATCTCAAGAAGCCTATGAGTCAGTATTTTTAAACTAAAAATTAGGTTCCTGAAAAGATATCCATGAATATAAATTCTGTCACAGTTTGGGAAAGTGTTAAATATCCTGTGTCACCAAACTGGAGTTTTGAAATTTAATTAGCTCATAATATATAGCTACTTTCCATAAGTAGATTATCTGAAAATATATAGAGGAAGAACGAAAATTCAGGAATCAGTAATAAACAATGAAACTTTAAGCTGCCCAAATCTTCTACACCATCACTTCTGCTTTTGTTTTTTGATGATTGTGTATTTCTTCCTTTTCATTAAAACTAAGTCCTACATGAGGGCTCTGGCAAGCAATAAGTATGAATTTGTGTGCCTTTCCCAGTTTTTTCTTTACAGAGGTGCTCTCCATCTATAAATGTTTTTCACATTTTGAATAAAAAAAAAAACTATGCCTAAAAGTTTTCAAAATGGACACTGAAAATTCGCAACACATACCCCAGTGATGAAGTTTAAAGGAGGAGCTTTGACCTCAAGTGTGTTTATTTGCTTTTCAAATGTGAGCTATTACTTTGCGTTTTGCTTTTGGTTTTGAAAAATTCTGGTTTCTTCTACAGCCCAGTTCAGGAAATATCTGTGCCCTGAACAACAGTTAATAAACCTGTGCTTACTCCAGACACAGTTTTAAATCACCCCCAAATGAACAGAAACACATTATTGAAACCTCTATTAAACATTGCTCCTGGGAAATATTCTGACCAGGAGTGGATTCAAATACACACTAAGCTCATACACACCCAGTCTCAGACCATGCATTGTAAGTGAAATCATAATTCCCTTTTCCTAAGCTCTTGGACATATGGGATGCAGAGCGAAATTTTTTAAATTTACATATGAAATAATGCTAAATGAGTAAACTTAAATTCACCACAGCCTTTAAATGAGAGGAAAAACCAACCCTGATCAATCTGCTCTTTCATTCAGGTCCAAGAAACTCCTCCTGGACCTTTTTCCTTGTTTGGATTTCTTATCATTGTCACCCACCACAGACTGAATCTCTGCACCATTCCCCCACTGAAGTGAGATGCTCCGACTGGCTGGTGAGTATGAGATGAAACAAAATGCACTGATACGATAAACGTGGCAGAACCCCAGTGACCAGCAGGAGCTGCTGTGGATGATCTGGGTTTTTGCAGAGTCAAGGTGATGGATTTGGATCTATGTCTGGGTTGCGCTGAATATATTTTGGCATCTTTAAATGCTGCCCTAAGTATCAAGTAACTTCTGTCCCACAAAAAGCAGGAGGGCAACTCTTCCCTACGAATTTTTTTTGCTCTCACTTATAGCCTCTGTTCATCTTGTTTTATTTAGTTCATCAATTTTTCTTTTTTTTTCATGGCAACTGTTGATCTGGCTCCTTGCCTCAGTAGATTTTTTTTGCTTTCCTTTTGGTCTTTTTCTAAATGAGGATAAATCTGCTAAGTCCTGTAAGGTACGGAGAAGTCATGGCTGTCCTTAAAATGAAGTAGAAACAATTACCTAAAGAAAACGGACTCTTACAGAAAATACAAAGAAAGATTTAACAGAAAATTACACAAATAAGATTTAATAGAAAATTATGAAACTTTCCTTTGAGTGCAATGTAACCAAGTCTAGTATACAGGTCCCCTTTCCACAAGAAGAGACATCTGAAAGGTAGGTATAATTTTCCAAACAGTAGATTTGTTCCAGTCTGTCTAGAAAAAGTACAGAGATACCAACTGATTTGTAGAGAACCATTTGGCTTTTAAACCCCACAAAACATTTCCAGAAAAGAAAACTTCAAATGCAAATGTTTTCAGATATGTTTCTTGCTTGCTTATGAGTTTTCCAAAATCATTTATATGGTTTATTACTTAGCAGTAGCAAGAACTTTTGACATTTTCACCTTTTTTTTGTGGGAATAGGGGGACTGTGAGTCCTTTTGTTTCATAATGTAATTTTGAACCATGTTTTTTTCCCAGATCATTACCTTTACAGCTAACCCTTTGTTGGTTACAAATGTACATTTGCACATTCGTGCAAGTAGGCTCTGGGTTCAGGATGGGGTCAGCAGACCTTATCTGTGCTGATAAATGCGGGGGTTTGCCTATGAATAGGATTATGGGAACAAAACCCCAGGTACAGACCTGTGCAGTGCAGCTGTGGCAACCTGTGCTGTGAGTAACTCTGCAAAGATGGGATCTGCTGGGGCTTCTCTTTGTGTGTGTTTGCACAACTGAAACACCATGGATCATACTTGCAAAGCCTTTTATTTTTCTCCCCCTCCCGGAAAGCCATATCTGTCTTTATCTTCTGCATCAATCTCTCCCTACACCGAGACCGTAAAGTTAGGACACAGGACGGCTTTGTCTGCAGGAGCACATTCAGACTAGTCTTCCAGACTAATTTTCTGCTTGGGTTACTTTCCTAATTATAATTTGTGTTCTCATCATGTCGTGGAAGAGTACATTTTAAATGAGCTTGCAATACACAGTGCAGAATACCAGCTTTATAGCACCGTCCGTAACCTAGAATACCAGTTTTAAATTTGTCATAATGCAAATGCCATAATAATTGCAAGTTTTCAACCCTGTGATCTATTTTCTTTCCCCAGCTACTTGTAAACTGAAGGTTCAAGTTTCATTTTCCCACTCCATATGTAAGAGCATTGGGGCAGGATGTTGATCTAACTCCTTACAATCAGAGCTGTGTATGTTATGGATCGTGTTCCAAAACACTGTTAAATATGTGGAAAGGGGGAAAAAATTACATTAATTATGCCTTCTTTAGCCCTCTTATGTTTGCTAATAGGTTTTAAATGGACTGTTTGAGGTTTTTTACTGATAACCACAAAAAAGTGTTTCATTCTCTGAATTAGTACTAGAACCATTTTCTGGGAATGGAGAACTAATTTTTATTGAGTGACAGATATAAGATGCCTGATTCTGTTGAGACTAGAAGAAGCAAAAGTTTCAACTCTGACTCAGCCTTGGGAACTCCTTGGGAACAGTCTCATGCAAAAATTTTCAGGGGAGACTTATTCTATTGAGTCCACTGCAAGACATGCACAAAAGCATGTGTACAGGGAAAAAAGTTACATATATTGTTTACAAATTTATCTGGATATGTTTATCTGCACACCTTACCTAGCCTGATTTACCTTACCATAGTTTCTACCTACAGGTACCTCACTGAGCCAGGGTTTTATAATAAAATTACCCGTGTTGCCTTTGAGAGTGGTTACAGGAAAGCCAGATTGTTTCCTGCCCTAAGGAACAGTATCCTGCTGTTGCCATACAGCAGGATAAATGACAGTACCCGCACTGGGTGTGATACTTGTGAGAGAGAGAAGGATCTCAGCTTCTGTGCCTCCCTGGTCCCACTTTGCAATCTGCTGAGATGAGATTGCATGTTTGGATCTGCTTAGTCCCCAAATGCTGATTTAGATCTCACCCTTTGTAGCCTTGTAGGAAAAATCTCAATGCTGCCCTGGTGGGTAATAATTATAGATCATTAGTTGCAAGGCTAATTCACTGTGAAAGCGTACGATAGCACGAGCACTTGTTGTCCCAGTGCAGCCATACTCATTTGAGGGGTTTTGCATGAATGTTTTCCATTGAGATATGGATGTTTTGGGTGGTGTCATGAAGGACCTGATTGTTTTGGACATTTGAGTGCCTCAAGCACAGCTATCTCCCTCAAGGATGTGAGAGGGGTGCAGAGAGCTCAGGAGAAGGATGGTGGAACATCTTCCCAACCCGCCCACTTTGGGTGTGACAGGAAGAACAAACAGTTCTGGGGATCCACTGCAGTCCAAGGGAAAACAGAAGGAGGTTTGTCCCTTCATCTCTCAGTAACCACAGGATATTTCCCCTCATCCAGGCTGCCAAAAACCACCCAGCTGATGCTAGAAATTAACTTGTCTGAGGAAGAACACGCGAGCATGGCTGGACAGAGGGATGCAATGGTCTCTGGGAAAGTGTAGCTCAGCGCTTCAATCATCTCCCCAGACTTGAGCAGCTGAGCTGTGGAAATCACTTTGACGTAAATCTCTCAGCAGCTTTTTTGTCCGAAATAAATGGTGCATAAAGGAAATGCAAAATTGTTTGGTGGACAGGATTATCTATGTGTTTACCGCTCTCAGCACTTTTCTTTTGTCTTTTGACTGTGTAGCTCCCGTTGGTGTGAATAGCTGTGCACGAAGCTAAACTGCTGAACACAAGCAGGGTGTGAGAGACCTCTCCCTTTAAGCCTGTGACAGCTCTGCACTCGTGAGTGCAGGAAATGTCAAGTTAGAAGAATTACTAGCTGTACAAAGTAATTATTTTTCATTTCCAAGGTTGTCTGTTCAGTGTTAACCCAAATGTAAACTTTCTGTAATTCTGCATCATTATCATAACACCCCCTGGATTTCATTTATTTATTTATTATTTATTTATTACTTTTTTTTCATTTATTTATTTATTACTTTCATTTCCAGTTGCTAATTTACATGTGCACCCTCACACATACATGCACACAGCTGTGGCAGTTCATAGTGGGTTTTTTCATGGTATTCCATCCCTTCAGCACTATTTGAGTATGTATTGTTCTGTTGCCATAACATGCTGATGATATACAATATTTGTATAAAGGTTCAAATCAATGTTTATCACATCAGAGCACTATCATTCAAAAGGGAAGCACAAATCAATAATTCATTAAGCAAGAGAACGATGAATGATTTGAATTTGTTGTTCTTCTCCCCTCTAATACTTTCAAAAGGAACTGCATTGTTTAAATGAAGTTTGATCACTTTTGGACTAAATGAGCCTGATTTAATGCATCTGATAGTAGTCAGCATAGTATTCATCAGGGGACAAACAGTAGAAATGCACAATTATCATATACATTTTTCAGTTTCCTGAAACTTCTTATTCATTAAAAATATTTCATTCTATAAAAAATACTGGGGGTGAGGGGACTGGGGGATGTTATATGGGGTTTCAAGTTGAATGAAATGGCTTTTTAAAATATAGATAAAATTATTCATTTCATGTTGGAACCCCTCACGTTCAAAAAGCTTGTCCCATGAAAAATCAATAGAACTACTTTGAAAAAAAATTTACTCTTTAAAAAAGGGTATATTCAATCTAGGCAATATTAAGAAGTGTAACACTTCTGGAAAAATTAGAGAAGTTTTCCTTGGGGTTTCAATTTTGGACTGAAACAACCAGAGGAGTAGACATAAAAATGTGACTGCTGATCAGCTCAATTTTTTTTTTTTTTTTCACTGATAATCAGCTCTAAATTTCCTTGTTGTGTTTGGAAGAACGAGCTCCACCATTCTCTGGTATCATGTGTATGTTGAAACTGCAGGAAGGTCCCAGTTTTCTTTCTCTGAGCCTGTCCAAACCCATGAGAAATCCAGGTGATCTCCTGCATTGGAAGGTGGGCTAAATGAATGAGCCCCTGGAATTCAGATGCACCCTCAGCCCTCCTAATTTCCTAATTCACCAGCAATAAAGTGGTCATTGCTGATGACACAGGGAATTCCTTGTGGTTTTAAAACACAATGACAGAGTATCCACCGGGAACCACAGAGCATTAGCAGTTGCTTTCCCTGGGGATGAGTGTCCTCTATTGATTGGTTTTCATTGCCTGAGCTCAATAACACTTTTATTTATGATGGCATAGTTTATGATTACTTATTTATCTGCTGTGTGTAAGATGAGCTTAGAATCAAATTACCATATTTACCAAAATGGTAAATTGGATTCTGGATTCTTGTGGAAGATATTTTAATCCCAGACATATAACAGAATTCAATAGAAAAGAAAAAAAAATACCCATGCTGGCCTTGAAATTTTCCAATCTCTACTCTTTGACATCCCCATCACTGAGATGATAGCTTCCTCTCTGCTGAACTTTGATCCATTCTGATGGCCCTGCGAGGAACTTTATTTTCAAAATTTTGCCTTCCCTATAAAACTCTACCTTCAAATGTCAACTTACAGGGGCTGAAATCAGCACAGCTCTCTGAGAGTTATTTGCTTGACAGGTCAGATGTAATCTGGACTGGGTTCGTGAAGTGGTTACACAAATGCAGAGACAAAAAAACCCAACAAAGACTATCAAAGTTGTGTAGTTCTGGGCCAACAGGTCCTGAGTGAAGTCACCTAGATTGTAGTGGGGACGGATGATTTTAGGCTTCCTCTCTTGTCATAGCTGTCATACTCTTCCCTATGGGGAAAAAAAAACAACCAACCAACCAACCAACCAACCAACCAACAAAAACAAAAATAAAAACAAAAACAAACAAACAAAAAANNAAAAAAAAAAAAAAAAAAAAAAAAAAAAACCAAAAAGGAAAGAAAGTAAAACTCCCACATTCTTACCTGTGTTTTCTGATAAATAGAATTGGACTTACTTTGTGGCAATATCTGTTCAGTTGTTGTGCATTTAGGGTAATCATGGGTAACCCATATTAATGGAAGCAACACAAGACAGTATCGCTTCTTGCACTGGCAGCCTCTTTACAGGACTACAGAAAACTTCAAAGTAACTCCTCCATAAATTGAGCTGCTAGTAATAACTAAGACTGGAGAAAAAAACCCCTAAGCTTTTAATTTTCTGATTCATATCTTCAATCAATCACAACATGGTGCAGTTGTGTCTTAGCTTGTTTGCCCAACAGAGATTCCTCCATTGCGCTGATTGACACAGTGCCACTGTATTTTTTATTGACTTTTAAGGTAGTTTTTACAACATTAAAAGTGCATAAGTTAACAGAAAAGTAGTGTAGTAACATTTCAAGATAGAAGGAGGCTATAAAGATGCAGAGCAGGTATAATTTACAATAACAGGAAATTGCAAATTAAGGATAACTCCCTTGCTCCCATACCTAGTTAGTCCCTCTGTCCATGTTTTCTGAATATGTCAGTAAAACATGAAGTGTTTCCATACCATAAAAAGTTAATGGATGATAGAGTCAGAAAATACTTTAGGGTTATTAATAAGATTATTTTAGATATGATTAGGCTGAAATTCAGATGCAAGCAAGTACGTATACAGGATTTCTGAGCTGTAAAGGTGTTAATTATTTGAAGAACTGCATTTGGTCTAAATCAAGCAAAGACAATAAAAAAAGATATGGACTTTTAAGTACATGTAAGGAACATAAATATAAATATGATATTGACAAGTGTAAAACACCTTCCCTGAAAGCTCTTTGTACATAACTGTTTTGGACATGTCATTGGGGTTCAATAGAGTGGCCTCTCTTTATGAAAACGTAGTTTTGTGGAAAACTTCAAAGGACTTACATGACAAGATTTTTTTTTCTTTTGCTGTCTATGTATCTGTATTCACTCTCTGATTGCTTCTTGTTACTGCGTGTTTTTGTTAAAGGAATTCCATTAAACCTGAGTATTTTAGGAGTCTCCAATCCTGCTTTGGAGAGGGACGCAGTTATATTTTACATGTTGATGCTCTTCTAATTGATGAGTCCCTGTAGAAGAACTTCCTGAGAATTATTACCAATAATTTCACAGTGCTCCCCATGTCATCTTTTGACATCTGTGTTTACCCATGAACAAAACAGGACAATTTTGTTACAGGATCTCTTTGAGTTCAGCTGTCCAATATTTTTAAGGCTTTGTTATGTTATCACTTTTTCTTCTCAGTTGTTCTTTTCCTGGAGCAAAATGGTTTCTTTCTTTTTATCAAATAAGGAGCGTTTGTGAGATTGCCTCATTTCACAGATTTTACAATCAGAAACCTAAGGTGTGGGGGCATTTTTAGTAATATCCTTCTAGTTTCGCTAACAGTACTAACCACATTGATCAAGTTTACATAATATATTGGAGAAAAAGAGACAAGTCACAGACCAATCCTTCATTATAGCCTGAATAAATACATTTGGCTTCTTGAACTAGTTCCTTTATTTCCACTCTGGGGTCGAAAGGATGGATGTTTTCAAAGACAAATGATACCATCCTAAATCAAGCTTCTGATATTGGTCAAATGAACTTCTACAGCACAATCTGTTCCTCTTCACCAGCCACAAAGAGGACCAAGGGTAACCAGCTCGTGTCTAGGTGAGATGAATTGCGCCCTGAGACCAGCATAGTCCTGATCATGGTGGACTTCTCTGTATCACACAGCCTTAAGTGTTCCCCAGGGATTTTCTCCTACAAATGTCCCCAGGTGATGAAGTTCGTGTCAGTCTCGCCAAGCAAGGGTAGAGTCTGCCCAAAGACCTCTATCCAGTAGCACATAAGGTGACTTGGGATGATACTTTAGCTTTATATCAAACTTTGCCGTGGAGACAGAGTTTCCGTTTCATTTAAATGATCTAGTCAGAGAGAAGAAATAATACTGAAAGAGAGGTTGCAGTTTTCTGCTAAATTCTGCAGAGCTTTCCCATAAAACCATAGCGAAGGAGTGTCTTCACCACAAGGCGTTTTGCCAATTAAGATTTACTGTGTTGTCTTTACACATGGGACTTACTGCAGTTGTTTCAACCACTGAACTTTCTCTCAGGCATCAGCCCACATCTTATTATGATCAAAAATCCTTGTCATTAATCCCATTACATTGTTCTTGGTCGTGGGATAAATTCATCAATGGATGATCTCACCCTGCTTAATCTCATTAGTTTAGATTATTTCTTTTCTAGATATCCTTATCATAATCTTATCATCACAACCCTTGGGAATTTTGGCCCCAAAAGTGCTGTCATGTGTGTTGGGCTTGTTGGTTGTTTTTCAGGGTTTTTTTAATTAATATTTCACAATTTGATAAGAAAGTTAATATTTAACCCTCAGTTGCCTCTGGTGAGACAAAGAAAACCTTTGGAAATGACTCAACAGATGGCTGCATATTATGGATCTCAATTGCCTCCACTCGGTAGGACTCTGATTTTTAAAGATTTGCTTCTGTGCACTGCCATTTTTCACAGGTATCTAGACAGAGACATCATTTGTAGTCAGCTGAATGCTGACTGTATCTCTGACTGTATCCTTTTGTTTTGATAGAACCCGCTCAATCAAACTGAGTAGTGCCTTTCCTCAGAACAGACTCAAAATTTCAACTCCAAAAATATTATCTGAACTGCCAGCTAATATTGAATAAGAGTGAACTCCATCAATGACTCCTTTAGGAAGAAAACCCCACAGTCTTCCCTGTATCTAATTTTCTTTTTCTGCAGGTGTTCTAAAACACAGCAATATTTTATAGCACGAGAGTCCTTTCTTTCTTTACAAGGTAGATAAAGGAGGAAAAACTAATATTCCACATCCTTTATAAATGAAGTTAGCAGTCGTACTTGTTGGAGCACGGGGCTCCATGCGAAGCCTAGGTCTGAGTTCATGTTTACCTTAACAGATTCAAAATAGACCTTGTGGCTCCTACAGGGAGCTCAGCAGACACCAGATTACACTACATTAAATTTAGCACTTTTTTTGGTGGAAATGGTGAAGCTGATGAGAAAATGATTCAAGATATTTTTTTTGAGTCTGAAAGAGACATCAATTGACTGTAGAGCTCTCAAATCTACCGTGTCAGATGCCTGCTTTGGAAAGGAGGTAGATCTGCGTGTTCATCTCTCTTTCAAAGGCTGTTTATGCACTTTATCTAATGACTCTTTCATGTAAATGATCTCCCTCTGAGTTAGATTAGAGCCCTTGGAATAATAAAATGAGGTTAGGCACATATTAGTATGTGGATATACTCCTCTGCTCCTCTGAGGTCTCGTAACATTATTCATGAGTATATGAATGACCGCAGTCTGTTCTGAGTCTGTTTTCAGGTCCCTTGTGTTCCCCAAAAGAAGCTTTTCTGAATATTTATATGTCATTCATGATTCAAAATGGGTCTTTATTCTTCAGTCATCCAGTCACTAATTGCATTTAAACTGACCAGTCTGAGGACAGTACCTTATGATTGAAGTAAAACATGGCACATAATGGACATTTTGTAGTGAGTAGGTGCCATTCGTGAGTGCCTCATACTCCAGAAACTGGTGGTCAAAGCTGCTTAGTGAATGTTTATAAACAAATCAATTTTCAAAAATCAATAATGGGTTGCAAACAATTTCTAGGAATAAAAGTACCTACACAAAGTATTGATGACCACCATTCAGACTACTCTGCAGGGAAAGCTGCTCTTGGAGTTAGAAACTTATTTGAACAAACATACAAATAATTCATGAGCTCAGTTAGTGCCAGCAATTCAAATAAGGTGATCACGGGCAACTTGTGCAGGTGTATGAGATAAACATAATATGTTTTATTCTTTAGTGAAGTTGCACAGACTGTTTCCTATGTGCTTCCAGAACTCTTGTGGGTTTGTGGTTGGAGGAATACCACTACAGAACTGTTGCATCACTAAGTGTGGTCTACCAGTGCTCATGGTTTAGCAGATTTTGCCTTCACTGCTATCAAAACAATCAATTCCTCTATCAAATATTAGCATAAACTTTTGTGTTATATGCTTCCATGACTTACATTTCTGCTTTTATTTCCTCAGATTCATTTTCTCTATCTAATTTTCTTAGTCATAATCAACTGTTCTTCACTGGAAGTCCACAGCTTCTTACGGAATTATGTCACTGATATTCTTCTCAGTCCTTCCTTCCTTCCTTCCTTCCTTCCTTCCTTCCTTCCTTCCTTCATGTGCCACCTCTCAGTTCAGTAAGAACACCTTACTACTTCTTCACTACTCTTCCCTTCTTTTCTTAAGAAGTTCAGCAGTTTCCAGAAAACCAGTGTGGTGACAGTGCACCACTCTAAATCCTAATCCAGTCCGATGTAGGAAACTGATGCGGTCCATGTGCCTTTGGTGACCAGCCAGGGAGTTTCCAGAGCTGCACAATGGCTTTATAACAGGCAGACATTGGTCAAATCAGGATGAAGTGTCAGCACTCTAGCAAACTGTCAAATCCTTATCCAGCCACAGCTGAGTCCAAGAACCTNNACAGCTGAGTCCAAGAACCTTGTCCAGGAATTAAGAGGTAACCACTCACATGAAGTCTCACTTGCATGCATGAATACAACCATCACTGTATGCGAAACAGAGATTTTGAGAAAACAAAACTTATGCACAAAAGATTGACTTTCTGGCAAGAAAAACTTTCTTTCCTTCCAATGGATGACTGAGTTTCCAGCAACCGGGTTGTGGGCAAGGAGATTTCTCTAATTTGCAGTGCTTGAGGGTTGTTGGCATTTCTGTAGTCCTGAGAAATCCTCCCGGATGAGGAGAATATTTGAGTTCCAAGGGGAATTTAAGTCTGTAAGAGGGTACCTCTCCAGATCAGAGCCCTCTTCCATGAGGGAATACATGCACTCTCTGCTTGAAAATGGAAGCCGAGATGGAGGGAGCAAAGATGTAGACAGCTGTCACCCGGGGTATCTGTTTTGGAATCAAATGTCAAAAATTTAGTAAATATTCCTTTTTTTCCTTTGATGTTTGTCTTCTGCTAATGATGAGTTGGGGATATATGGTAAATAAAAGAGTTCTGTTCTTATTGGAAGCTCTGTAATTGCAAAAAGGCTTCATTCTCCCGTTACCCAGAACCTCAAGGCAGTTTTGAAGGGTATCCAGGAAAAAGTAGAGTTGTTCCTCCATGGTTTACCAGAAGTTGGGAAAACACCATGTAATTGTGATATCAACTGCCTCCCCGTCATACTGCAGGACTGTGGAGAAAATACCTTATCTCTGAGAACCTCATGTGGGTTTGTAACTGGAGTCAAGGTATCACCTGGACCCCTGGCCGTGGCTTGAAAGTGTAAAAATATAAAATAAATGCTGTAGTCCTATGAGACATCCACCTGAGGACACAAATGGGCAGCATCAGTATGTTTTTAAAATTTGACATAATCCCTATATTAACATATATTTAACATTATTTAGCATAATTTTCATATTAACGTATAGGGATTTAACAATCCTCCAAACAGCTGACCTGTCCAGGTGGAAGATAAACCACATGAAACAAATGAGGATGTGTATAAATACCAAAAAAAAAAAAACGAGCAACAATCTGTGTGGCATTAACTGCCAGGCTAAACCACATCAGGAACTGCAATGACTTTATTCCCATAAATATCTATAAGTTCTGAATAAGTCCCATCCTGGTTAGATGAAAATCATAATCCCAGCACAGCCTGGAGAGGAGAAGCTTCAGAGTGACCTAACTGTGCCCTCCCAGTACCTGAAGGGAGCTGACAAAAAAGATGGAGAGAGACTATCTCCAAGGGCCTGGAGTGACAGGACAAGGGGGAATGGTTCANTTTGGGTGGTCAGTCGTTAATTAGTTATGTTAATTACACTTCTACTAAACAAAACCAGATCAGTCAGAATTTAGGCTGAAATAGAGCGGTGTTCAATAAATGCTCTGACCCCTGTGGCAGTCTGATGCATTCCTGGAAGCTGTTTATCCTCTAAAAAGCAGGAGTGTAACTTGTTCTCAGGAACAAGCCCAGCAAAGATTAAAGGAGTAATTAAAGACCAAAACTTCTTGCTATATACCATAAAAACCCCTTAACAACACTGGCTATGGTGAAGCTTTATATTATAAGTAGACTGAAACGCTAGGTTGGCTGTCCAAGCCCTCTGTTTTCAGATATATTGCTGAACTGAGAGTTTTCATTGGATAATTAGCTGTAGTAGAACAAATTTCTGCACCTTAGGTTGATTTAGTCCTTGGAGTCCCCTTTTGAGTTTCTGAAAAGAAAGTATGCAATTAATTGCTCAGCAGCCTGACTGGAGAGTTGTAAGGAAACTGCAAGTTAATACCCTTTAAGTGCATTTGAAAAACCTTCTGTGTAGGTAAGCTAAACAAGAGATCAGCACACAGGGAAAAAAAAGGCATATTTGTACTCTGGTTCACTGATGCAGGACAGACCACCACTCAAACAGTGTGACCCCAGGAGGTGAAGAAATGCATTTTCCCGGTTACTGTGCTGCTGGCTGGTGGCTTGGGGGCAAGAAATGTATCTGCATTGTGCCAGGGCTCATCAGTGTATGAAATAAAGTTTATCTTCAGTCCCTGTGGGTTATTGGGATGGGGAAACATGAAGAAACACCTCACACCTGACCTCTATACTTGCCTTCCAGTGTTCAGATCAGCGAAGGCTGCAAACCCTCTGCTAACCAGGGAATTTCCCTGGTTAAACTATCAGGAAAATAAATAGCTTGTGAATTCTATGTAAAAATAGTATAGAAAGACATGAGCAAGTACTTAAACTTGCCCACCAACCGTACAATTGTGCTTGTGTGGGCACCAGCACATAGTTGTGACATCATCTGCCTTGGTCTGTGTACAGTCAGGGTTTGCAGAGAAAATATGCAGAGTGTGAGATTCACCATGGGTGTGAAGCTTGGCATGGTCAGTGCCTTTGTTTGCAATCACTCAGAGTCAGAAAAGGAGAGGGAGAGGGAATCTGTCTTTTATTACAAAGGCACAACTGGGGGCAGTGCTGTAATGCACAATAAATAATAATAATAGTACCAAAGTAAAAGTCTTCTATCTAACAGCCTGTTTGGTGTGTGAAGCACTTAATTTAAGCATTTCCCTTTATGCATGAATCTTTGAAAAGCCATTTTTAACGTGAAATCTGACAGCATTCATTCATCTTCTCCAATTAAATTTTGCCGTTTCATGGCTACGATGCAAAATTTCAAGCCTTTATTTTTAATGCCAGAGGAGGTCATGCCAGAGAAAAATAGTGATCTCCTTTGGCCTTAAGGTGTAGGAAAGATCATAGTCTATATATGCGTGGTGTCTTTGGTGGGAAGAAAACCAGAAAAGTCTAACACAAGCAGAAGCAAAGCCTTCTCTCTATCACATGTAACACCAAGAAAAAGTAGTGATCTGGTAATTTGTGGGTAACAGCTCCGTTTTATAAATACCTGTCAGAAAGGAGATGTCAGGTAGTGAAAAATTCCATCACTTTTTCTGTATCTCTTTTGTTTTGTTGTTGTTATTACTATTATTACTATTATTATTATTTCATTATTATTATTATTAATAATAATAATAATATTATTATTATTATTAACTTTATNGGAGGGACTTTGGCCAAGGGCCTGGAGTGACAGGACAAGGGGGAATGGTTCACACTGACAGAGGGCAGGGACAGATGGGATATTGGGAAGAAATTCTTCCCTGTGAGGGTGGGGAGGCCCAGGCACAGCCTGCCCAGAGCAGCTGTGGCTGCCCCATCCCTGGCAGTGTCCAAGGCCAGGCTGGATGGAGCTCTGAGGAACCTGGGATAGTGGAAGGTGTCCCTGCCCATGGCAGGGCGATGGGAACTGGATGAACTTTAAGATCCCTTCAAAACCAAATTATTCTATGATTCTGTGAAATGGGCAAGATGCGAGGAGGAAGTGAGGCCAAAGTTAAAGTTCACCCAAAAGTTCACGTACTCATTTTCATATCTGCTACGTGGATCCTTGTGGGAGGCATGTGAATGTGGGAGGGTAAAACAGCCTCTAGCAAGCACCCCAGCATGCCTCTTGTTCTGTAGAAAACTTGCCTGTACAACTATTTCTTTTGGCTTGAGGCTCTGCAGCTCTGAAACTTCTTATGAAGAGGGAAAAAAAAAATAAAATAAGAGAAAGAAAGTATCCCTAAAGGCCTCGTTCCATGATTTGAAAGCCAATTTTCAACAGCATGCATAACTTTCAAGATTAGATGCCCTGAAGCAAAATAGAGTTCAGAAAGTTTGGGGTTTTTTCTCCACAGGAAATGTTTAGAAGTTCCATGAAATTGTGTGTGGGGACTGCTGGCAAGGGGTGGGAAGGGCAAGCCCCAAAATACAGAAGTGTAAAGTAGGAAATGTTTTTTAAAAATACAGTGTTGGGCAGCTGCCTTGGAAGATAAAAATATTTCAGGTCTGAAAGGTTAGAGTGCTTGTCCCACCATTTTAATCATGAAAAGGCTTCAGACAACTGACCCCTCGCAGTGATACTGTGCCTCATTTAGATCTCTTTTACAGCTGTTTGGGCCAGTGTGAGTCAATTCACTTAATGAAACTCCTCCTGATTTACATCATGATAAGTAGACTTGGAAGCAATCAGAGAGAGTAATTCTGGCAAAAGCAGTTTCACATGATATTCCCTTAACCTACATTCACACAAAGATGCTGTCCCTCTCTCTTCTCTCTTTAATTTCTATTATGTTCAGTTCTGATTCATGAGGCTGGAAGTTGGTTCGTTCCTGTCTTCACACTTAAGATAAATAACATAACAGATGTGTCACTGTGAAGCCCTACATGGATCTCTATTTTTCTCCCACTGAATTGCAACTTGGAAACAATGTTGGATGACAGTTGTGGACACTGAAAATTGCTTGAAATGCGAGGGGAATATTAAATTCTGAACTCAGTCCAGCCTTTAATAATGTGCCAGCCTTTGTCATCAGTTACTTAACAATAGATATGCATTCTACTAGAGAAAAATGCCTGGTGCTATTATCTCAATATACACGGACTGTAAATTATCATATGGCTCTACAGAACATGGCTACAACATGGGCCTTTGCAGTCTTTTGGGTTTTGTCTACTGGAGCCCTCTTTGGCTAATAAAACACAATTTGACACCCAGTGGTGAAGAGGAGGTGCAAGGCACCTTATCCATACAGTTCTTTGTGCTTGGAGATTTTATTTTGGGGGTTTGTTTGTTTGTTTGTTTGTTTTCTTGTTTGTTGCAGGTTTTTTTAAATGTATCTGTGTCATGGCAAGTCTGGGGATCACGGTTCTTTCGTGCTGGATGCTGCAGAAATCTTCCACTGCTTCTGTGGTTCTCAGTGGGGCTTCTCTTTGCATGTAAATACATGACCAATGGGTCATTAGTGATAGCAAGAAGATAAAGAAACTGAGAGAAGTAGCAGTGTCACTGAGTTAGAGCTGGCTTGTGGCAAGCACTGCAAATGGAAACAGGGCTTCTCCGGGTATTTTTATGAAAGGGACAAAAGAAAGGGGTGATATAAAGACTCAAGACGAGTGGGAATGCTTAAAAGCACATATAAGAAGAAGTAGTGCATCTGCTGAAAACAGTTATTTCAATGTTATTTCAAGAATAGCTACTTGCATAGGAGTATTTCACTACTCACCATTTGCAGAAAGTCTCTGTTGACAAACACACTTGCCTTAAGTCCCCAGGTCCTTGGCAAAATGGATAAAAATTATTTTTGGTGACAGACCAACCCTTAGGGGGGAAAATTTTGCTATGATTAAAAAAAAATTGCTGACACTTTATTTTGTAGAAACCATTTTGAAATATTTTGGAAGCTGTTCTGCACCAATAAATTTATTTTTTACTTCAGTGAGAGAAGAAATGGACATTTGCTGAAAGCAAAACAAACCTGTGTAAATGTTTTATAGGCAGTACATTGCCTTATTCACATCATAGTTTCCTTAAAACATTGAAACAATGACTTTCTAATGCTGAACTTATATTTTATAATTTATGCTGCTTGATTACTTTTGGCATCTCATTCAGTGAGAACAACGAGGAGGTCAGTCAATCCTATGTTTGTTTCTATTGATTGCCATTATTTATTCATTAGCTCGTTTATTTGTGTCATGCTGGCAATACGCATGACACTGTACAGATAAGAAAGCATTGGCAGTCAACATGCAAATGCAGAAAAGGAAGTTATAATTCAACATGACCAACTTGACTAAGGACTGTCTTGCTAATTCCAGCAATTATAAGAATTCTGGTGTTTGGTAATTTTTTTTTCCATCCTTTTTTTGACTGACATCAGTGAGACTCAGCTGGGGTTTCTCCACTGACCCCAACGTGACTTAGTGACAGTCTGTGGGAAACTGGGGAGAGTTATGGGTATAATAATAAGGGTATTATGAAAAAAAAAAAGATTTGATGTGCTTGAAAGGGGAAGCAGTAACAGAATTCTCTTTGTTCCTTGAGGACCAGGTAAAACAAGCAAGCAGTACAATGAATGTAAAATTTTATAGAACAATGATAAATATTAAACATTGAGACACTGGGAGTACCTTAAAGTCCTGCTTGGGAGTCACCACTGTCATAGCTGGATCTTTGGGAAAAATTTCTTACTCTTTGCTCCAGTCATACAACCAGATGTAACTAAGTGCCCTGACCTTGCTTTTAAACACTCTCATGATATGGCACTTTTTTCTTGTCTTTTTAACTTTTTAATGTTTTCCCCCCTATACCTCTTCTTCTTCTTTTTTTTTTTTTATTAGTAACTTTCAACATCTATTTCACATTTATAAGTGGGCACTAAAATCACAAGAGGACTGGATTCACAAACCTGGCCTTATGCAACCTTTCTAGATTCCACAATCCATTCTTTAAGATATAATTTCGTCAAGGTGTTGGAAACTTAAATTCACATTCATACTTTCAAGCCAAGAGGAAATTTAAACTCCAGTCTTCTTCTTCCCAGATGATTACCCTGGTCATTCAAGCTAAGATAGCAAAGTACAAATTTCTTTGACACTTCTTCTTGAAACATTGTTGTGACATCTGAATTCCTTTGTGTGTCTATTACCCCAGTTTGAATATATTGCATTTAGTAATGTGTATTTTGGACATTTCTAGTTGTCCTTCAATTCGGCTTCCCAACTGACTCAGTACAACCCAAATATGTGAAAACTTTAAGCTGAAACAGTGCCTTCAGG
The DNA here is from genome assembly GCA_013400235.1 of Oriolus oriolus. NCBI lineage: Eukaryota > Metazoa > Chordata > Aves > Passeriformes > Corvidae > Oriolus > Oriolus oriolus. The sequence goes on from VXBT01001391.1 coordinate 25,062, forward strand.
AAATAAATGCTTTCCTGAAGAGAAACTATTCACCACCCTGTACTCCAAGCTCAGTCCAGCAATGATTTATGTCTGCACTTAATTTTGCACCAGGGGTAGCTGTGCTGAAGTCAGAGAGACTGCTCAGAGTTCAGAAAGTTAAGCACATACTAAAGATTTTGTGGTATTGAGCTGATGAAGAAGGATTCTGCCATTAACAGGCAATACAAAGAGATGAGCGGTTTGAGAAGCAGCCTGTTGAGCACACACAGTCCTCCAGCATCCCTTAGCCCGGCCATTAAACCACATCTATTTGTTGCTGTGCTTACGAGGGTCATGGCATGCGGCAGTGCTGCTATACCC
>VXBT01001403.1:307-43724 GCA_013400235.1 Oriolus oriolus
TTTACCCTCCTACTGCCCCCCCAGCCCGCCCGCCCCGACTTCTCCGGAGTCAGATTCTAATTTGCAGCTTCGCGATAACGCAGAACTGATTTCTTATAGTAAGAGGAGGAAGGGCTTTGAAGCGTAAATGTCCTCTCTGTTTTTCTAGGAGAAAGTAATTTTGTCGTGGCTTAGTCTAGGTGACAAATTTCAGTAGTTATATTCGGCGCCCTGGTGTTTGCAGCCCATATTTGCCTTCCATATATATTAATTGATAAGTCCATTTTCTTGTGAACTGCCCGTATTTCGCCTATTTAAATGTGTGCTGATATTCAGGATGAAAGCGAACTCATGCCCGTGGGGAAGCAGTTTAAGTACTTCAGGACACATTTCAGCTTTAACATGTGCTCGTTGGTTACATACGAGGGTGTGTGTGTGTAGACACTGCAGTATGACCATGTAATTTTGATGTGAAGATGACAGTTTCTTCTGGATCTTTTGTAAGGCTTTATCTGATGTGGACTCTGTAGGTTGAGAACTTAATGTTAACATCCAGGGTCCTATTTTAATGATGCCTTACAGTTTGGCTAATCATTTAAACCTCATAAAAAATGTAATTCCTGTTTGGACTTAAGACTTGTGTGTTTTTTTCAGTTGTGACTTATGTCAGTCAAACCTCAAGAATATTTTTTAAATCTTGCCTTATAATAGGAGTACTGTAATAAGAGCTGTTTTCTAGACCAATGTCCTGTTTATATGTATTCTCAGCAATTCAGATGGATTTTGGCCTGTTCCTAGGGCAGTGTAAAAATACTTGTTATGGTGTGGTTGTGCAGATAAGAAATAGCTCTGTACTTACAGAAGGATTAGCAGGAAATCGTAAATGTTTTGGGGAAGGGGAATGATGTACGAAATTTAGTGAGTGCCTTGTCTTTTTATAAACTCTTGGCACCATCTTTGTTTTTATCAAGTCATGAAATTATCATGTACTGTGTATTGTAATACAGTTGTATCCAGTGTCCTGGCTTTCAAGGAAAATAAAAGAATCTGTATCAGAATATGTTTAAAACAGTTGAGTCTCGTGGTTGATAGCAAGTGGGAGTTAGGCTTGGCATTAGAGGTGCAGGAAGGTCAATGTATATCGCATCAGTGCTGAAATGCTGCGTTCATCCTTGGTAGTTGGTCCCACAGCACTAATGACAGAGCAGGTGTGAAGGTTTTTTCCTTTTCACATGGACAGTTCTGCTTGCTTGTAAGTACCTACATTTATGTAAATCAGTGCATTGAGCGAGTATACAAGTTAAAACACTTGTAATTGCTCTCTGATATTTGACTAGGAATGTTAACAAACCTTAGAAAATTAAATGCCAAATGCTTTTCTCTTCAGTATTTTAGTGAGATAGTCTACTTTGAGTTTATTTTAAGTGCAGTTGAAAATATGTGACAACTTCAATAATGATTGTCCTTCAGAAATACCCTGTGATTGCTCATATAGAGTATCTCAGTAATTCTGTATCCTGTGTTACCAGTAAACGGGTATTAGACCAAGTACTACTTTATCAGGCTGTTAAAAGAATTTAAAGCATCTGTCTGCCCTCATTTTAATATTGACTCGTTTTAGCTGGGGGAGAGAGGGTAATTTATATGTGAGTAACAGTAATACGCATTAAATTTGTCTGGGCAGCTGTTGCCCAAATATTTATTAAGAGGCAGACTGAAAGGGATAATTTAAATAATGTATTATGGGGAGGTTTTACGTTCTGTTTTTAAATACAGGTAGTTGTACTTTCCTGTAAGGATCTACTGTTAGTTAGAAGATACTGTGCTTGCTCCAAAGTCCCCCTATCAGTCTTTTTGGTATTACAGTTACTTCCTTTTAAATAGATTCTCTGTTTCTGTTTATGCTGAAAGACCTTCATGAGCCTCAAAATGAAGCTGAGAAGGGAAACTGACTACTGTTAAATTATAGATGTAAATATTACCTTTTTTTTCTTTAAGCTCTCAAGCATTCTGCTTGTCAGGTAGTAGAGTGAATATTTTCTCTAAAAGCAGTGAAGTGTGTGAGCTGTCTTATGTCACTGCAAAGAAGGGAGTTGTTTTACTAGGAATTGCAGCTTCAGCATAATAAAGCACTTCGGGTCTCTTATCCCATATATATTGTTTACTGTCAGTAGATTGTTTGTGTTTATAACAAGGTCCAAATATTGAGTTCAGTGATAACTGTAGTGTGATTTCTTGTAGCCTGATGGAAATCCTTGGAGGCAAAGTGCACCTCCTTCTTGGTGGCCTTTAAAGCATCCAGACCTTTTAGTGATGTTTGTGGCTGAAATTGGTGTAGATGTCTTATTACTTCCCCAAGTACAGGAGTCGTTTACATTGCTGTAAACATGTTTTTATAAAGAAATAAATGGTTCATCTCTTCTGTGTGCAGTAACCACATATTGTGTGACTTCCATGAAAATTAGGTGTTTGAAAAGGTATGTGCTAGATAGTTCAGCTGCAAGGCAACACTTGTAGATCTTTATACTGTATTTTTCTGCAGTTGCTGTTTGGCACATGCTAGAGACACCAAAGTCACACTGTATGTGGACTGTAGAAGTTTTGTCTATACAAGTGTACTAGTAAAAGCTCAACAGTTTCAGCTCTGTTAATTGATTTGTAGCACCTTTGATGGCTTTCAAAGGAGGACATGAATGCTTTTAATAGAGCACTGGGAGCTGGAGTGGGAACAGAGGGAGAGCACCTACAGTGACAGCACAGCATGGCCAAGGATTTTTCTGTCACTGAAATGCTGACTTTCTCTGTTCATGTCAGAACATAGCTAAGGTAAAAAAATATAGCTTATTATTGATCTTGGCTATTCTCAGCTAAGGTAGAATATAATTCTGTATTTTATCCAAGTCCCTAATGCTTGATGTGTATAACCATCTGTGTAAATAAGCCACCAAATTTTCTGCTTTCAGTTTGAACGGATGCTGCGGTCAGAGAAGATTGCCTTTCTGCCTCTTCTGTGCTCTGTGGCTTGGGAGTACTTTTGGAAGAGGGTCACCCTCTACCATGTCTGATTTTTATCACTCTTAGTTATTGCAAATGGTAGGGTTCTGCTTAAATGGTCTGATCTGGTGTGGCAGTTTCTTTGTTCCTGTGCAAAGTAAATAGATTGTAACTAACTAATCTGGAGCTTTCTGTCTCATTGGATTTAGTGATACTAAAGGTTCAGTCTCTACTGTCACTCAGTGGAGTCTAAGTACTGCTCAGTGCAATACCTGTGTGTAGACGTGTGCAGTCATACCTTACCCAAAGGTCGAACATGTAGAGCACAAGATTTGAAGACCGGTTTTCCTTCTGTATGATGGATTTGAACTTCACAAGACCTTTTAGTGTACTAACACTTCTAAAAGTAATGATGCAGCTGTGCAGAGATTTATGCTGCTGCAGGGGAGCATGAGGCAGTAGTAGAAACAAGCATCTGGGGGTGGAGTGACTGTGAGAATGCTTCTGTTGGCTTTCAGCGGCTTCCAGTATTGGTAAAACTTGGCTTAAGCTTGTTTAAAATACAACTTATACGTTGCCATGTAGCTGTTCTTTAAACAAACTTGTAAAGCTAGTTTTCAGCAGAAGTGGTGATAAGAGGACGGATCTGGTTTGAGTTCTGAGTTTCTAAGGCTAATCTGAGTGTATTCAGAGGATTCTCTGCAGAGACCCGAGGGTCATCTTAATTTACTTTTTATCTGCTGTGCGCTCACTTAAAGCTCTGGAATTACAGTTCATTCTTTTGCTTAAGGCAGAGTGGACAGAAAGCCTTTAAAAGGGCTTCATTACTTGTCTCTGTGTGACTCGGAGAACGTGGTTAAGTGGAGAGTTGCTTTCTGTTACTACCCTCCCTCCTTATCTTTACCCGGCGGCTGAGTGTATTGCTTGCAGGGTTGTTTCCGCTTTTCAGACTCACAGCACTGTGGAACTGGAGAATTCTGGTCAGTGCTGAAGTGTCTTGATTATTTTTTTTCCTGTATGTTTGGAGTTTTGAGGGGTTTTTGGTGTGTTTGGTTTGGGTTTTTTTGTTGTTGTTATGGTGTTGGGTTGTTTTTTTTTTTTTGGTCTGTTTCTTGCCTTGTAGGTTTTGGTTTTTTTGTTTCAGTTGGGTTTTGGGGGTTTTGTTTGCTTTATTTTGTTGGGGTTATTTGTTGGTGTGCTTTTAAAAGATCAGTTTTGTTGGATCTTGGCTGAAAAATGTCCAGAAAAAATGGCAGCTCTACCTACTTGCTGCTTAAGAGTAATTTGAAATTGGGAATTTTTTACCTTCTGTCTGGAAACTGATGAAATAGTTTTCAAATTGTCTTAATAAAAGCTGATAGAGGCATCACTCCCTCTCTTTTTGGCTCATAAATGTCCTATTGTTTTGATAGTGTTCAGCATGTGATGATTAAGGATGTGAAGGTGTTTGCAAAAAGTAGGTTTTCTTTCTTTAAACTCAGGATGTCATAGAGTATTCCTGTTTCTGAGATTAAACTGGATTTCAAGTCAGTCTACCTTTGTTTCACACTGTCTCCATGAACTTCATTTCTGTTCCAAAAGTGTAAACTATTCAAATCATTCACGGAAATACAGCATAATACTCTTTGTTCTCATCTCCCTTGCCCTAGTATTCTAATTGGTAGTGAAATAACTGCTAATATGATTATTATACTGGACAACTTCAGATAGATTTCACCCTGCTCTTGGTACTGCAGCTCCTTGTACTTTACCCAGAGTCACTGTGGAAGGTGGAAATAGAGTGCTGGGAAGTGAGTTGCATCTGCTTGACCTCATTGACATCTGACCACATCTGACATCTTGTTTTCTGGGCTCTTCTCCATCCTCTTCTTAAACCTCCAGTCATCTTGCTTTTGAGCAAACTGAAGTGAGTTCTTACTCAGCTGTCAGCAGTGATAATCAGGGACTTTTGCAAGCTGGCAGTTCACTCTCAAAGGTGTGCATATACGTGTTTAATTTCAGTAGTTATTTCTCTGGAATACCCTCTTACATCCTGATGATTTTTGCTGTCCTGTATAACCATCATGTTCGTATCTCTAGGACTGTTCCTTTCAGATGCTGAAAGATCTTGGTGTAAATATTTAAAATGCTGAAGGGGAAAAAAACCCCTAACCCTAATTTCTGATAACAACAAATTGAGAAACAGTTTTGGGGTTTTTTATACAAATTGGTTTTGTTACCTCCCATTCTACTGCAAATAAAATGTCTGCACAATATTATTTTAGTAATTCTTAGTATTCTTTAAAAGGGAGCTTCTAAGCTCAGTGGATGATATTTCACCTTCAGTTAAAATTTAAGTGTTGTGCATTTGGAGATGTATACAAAAATGTAAATATCTGTCAAAGGTGTGGTGAAACTTGCAGTGACATCTAGTTTGCAGTTCATGTATGGTTTATTGAGCTTGTCATATTAATACACTCCAGCAGGCTAGTGTTTGCTGCCATGGCTAAGACAATATTCTAACTGCTTTGAATATGATGATACTTTTAATTTCTGGTTGCTGAATATATAGTTTGAAAATTCTTGTGTAGTCAGTGAAAGTTTCTTGGTTTATCAATATTTTACTATTTTTTTGTTTTTACTTCTTTCATGGTTTTAGACTGTGAAGTTGCCGGGTCTGATACTAATAGTACTTTCAGTTTTTTTCCTCTGGTTGCACGTTTTAACTTTACCACTAGATCTATAATTAGTGTCTTAAATCTTTCCATTAAAAAAGATCTGAAATGTTTGTTATTTTACTAAAGTAAATGCCTCTACAGAGGTCTAGGCTACAACTACAGATTTCTTTGCTTAATGTAAGAAAATATTGCAGTTCTGATTAGCATGGAAGCTTGCTGAGACAGTGTTAATGTATTCTTAAAAACTTGGAAAGGATCTTCCATGTTAAGGATCTGTACTGCATATTAATTTTGTTAGATTATTCATATAAATAAAACATAGGGGGTGGCTTCTGTAGTTGTATAAAGTTCTTTCACAGTTCATACTTGAAATGGAAGTGTGGAGAGCTGTTTTTTTTAGTTGTGTGGAGCTGGATGGAATTTTTCTTAAAACTATACTAATATGCATAATTTTAAAAAAGATAATTCAGTAATGCCAGCATATAGGTCCAGAAAATGACTTCTTCTGTAAAGATAGAATAAACATTAATTTGTCAGGGTTTTTAACTGTAAATTCTGCATTGATTTGTAATGAACAGCTTATTACAGTAGATCTCCTGATCTCTGCAGGCAAATCGAATGCCCTGGCCTGTAGAAATTGCCAGGGCTTTGGGGTTTCTATTGGGTTTTCCATGGTGTGGAAACTATTTCTGTAATGCCCAGTAAATGCAGCCAAGCTCTTCACTATCTGCCTGGCAGGGGTGGCTCCTGGTTTCTGGCAGGGTCATAGTAACCAGGATAACTTGCTTTCTCTTCGAACCTCCAAGGTTAGGGCTAGGACTGGTGACCTGGTATGTTCCGCTCCACACAGCCTTGTTTACACACTTCCTCAAACATATTCCTAAGATTAACTAAGAGCTAGAGCTTCTTCCCTGGAGAAGAATTTACTCTGAGTTGCAACTGCGTGTTCCTTATCCTTCCCAGAGGCTCTTGGGAGGAAGAGCAGGGTACATGGAAAAGAGATCTTAAGGACACGCAGATTGTTCTGTATTTGCTTTAAACCAGCATTAGAAGAAGAGGGAGAAGAAGCTCCCACTCCACCTTCCCCCAGCCTTATGGACAAGCGAGCATGAAATGAGACACCTTAAGCCCTGCAGAGCTCTGGCAGGGAGCAATGCAGGCGGCCTTCAGGGTTGTCATATTAGAAATGCCTTGTGCCAAACCAGTACTGAAAAGTTTGATCTGCTTGGTTTCTCTCACTATGAAGATTAACATGCAGACTGATACTGAGTGCCCTTTTTTGTGGTAAGAGGGCACATAATAAAATAATAAATATTTTGGATTAAACTGTCTTCCATCTTGTCAAAGTTGTAAGGTGCTTTCATGTAAGGATGTGTTCAGTATTGTACACCAAGATACACTGATACACTCAGCAAGCTGAGTGAAGAAAGATCTGGATTGTGAAGCATTTGACTTGGGTGATCCGTGCCTGACCATTGCATTTGGCTTATGCTGCACGCCAGCATCCTCTGCTCAAAATGGTTACTGTTGTCACTCATTTCTGCTATATTGCTGGTAGCAACATGTTCAGTTCTGAAAAAGAAAGCTTCTTCCTTGTTGAGATACTTCAGAGCCCGATGGGTCAAGGCTGACTCTCTTAGGAATGGAAAATACAGGAAAAGGCTTAGAAAGCACCAGAGTAGTAATATTTAAAAATGTGAACTGTTCCCTGTACCTGGGATGCTCATTATTTTAGCCAAAAAGAATTTCTCAGTCTGAGGGGGTTTTTTGTTCCACAAAAGGAAAGCAGTCAGGGTTTGCAGACTCCTAGACTCTCCTACAAATCCTGTTTCTTTTCTACAGTAGAAGATGGACTTCTCTTTCTGAAGAAAAAAAAAATTGTTGGAAAGGTTTGATCTGAACGTTGCCCAATGACATGTCCATGAAAAAAGGTCTTGATGACATTTCATTCAAATGTTTACTCTCTGTTCTAAATAAAACACTGACAGTAACTTTCCTTGGCTGTTGCTTTTTGGGATACAGTTTACTAATAACATCACAAACCTTTGTGAAAACTCTGGCATATCTCAGAAAAATAGTGTCTTTAACCAAGCCTTAATTTATGATAGTAAACTAATGAAACTGCTTACCGTTCGTCTTTGCAAACCCATTTGAAGTGCAACTATACTTGATCTTGAAATTGTTATTTATATTGAAAAATTTAAAGTATAGATTAGCTCTTTATAAAAAGTTGCGTGCATGTATGGTAAGTGGAACACTGCTACTGTATTGTCAGATTTGTCTTTTAAGCTTGTGATTAAGTTCCAGCATGTTCAGGTACCCTGGTAAACCATCTTGTCCTGGTAAATGTGCTGAAGTATTTAATTCCCCTTGGTGTCTCAGCAGTAAATTAGTATGCTCTGCTGTTTGCTTGTTCTGACCTGCTCTGAGTTGCATGTTTGTGGCAGCATTTTACAGTTCTGCTGCAGCTACTAGTGAGGATGCCCAGCAAAGCCAAGTGGAGAAGGAGAATTGCTTTGACATTTTGAAATCAGCTATGTATGAATTGCATTCCTTTATTTTAAAATTGACTGCAAATGAGAATATAGTTCCAGTGCCAGGGCAAGCCACTTGTAGACCCTGGGAATCAAGACTGCAGGGGAGAGCACAGCCAGAACTTTTCGATTTTTGGCTTCCTTTCAGCCTACAGGGTGGACTGTTGAGGAACTAGCAAGGGGAACTAGTAGGAAATCTGCCAATTTCTGTCATGTAGACAGAGTTCCATAGGATCTTCATCAAAATAGGTCTTTCACTTTTTCTTATTTGATAAATAATTTTTTGAAAGTATTTCTTCCCAGGAAGTAGCATAGCTGTATACATTAGTATTTCAACTGTATTTAATGTACTTGCATGTGCATAAGTAGTTGAGGTCTAAATAGCCATAAATAGCTAGGATTTAGACAAAAACTCAGGTTTTAATCTAGTGAGTGAGCATCTAGCAAAAACCTTATGCACTGGTGGAGCCTTACAGGCTTTATTGGTATTCTTTGTGAACAAGTGTTCACTTCCTGTGTATCTATCATATTTGTGGTATCGGTACCTTAGCCTGAAATAAAGCAAGGCATTTATCACTTAGTAGGTGACTAACTAGTCTGGGTTTTGTTCAAAACATAAATCCCACTTCAGAGGGAAATCAGGACCCAAATTTACCACTATGCCTACCTTGGAGTTACATGTGACTCTGTCAGGGTTCTGAGTGAGCTTTCTCTGCTCACCAGCGGTGTGCAGCAGCTGGCAGCAGGATGAAACTACCATAAAACCTGTTATACTCACAGTAACTAGGTAAGTTTTCTGTACCTTGTGGCACTCAGCTACATATAACTTTTTCCAGGAGTGGTAAAGTTAGCAAGATGGATTGCCTCTGATGCTTCAGGCACTACATACCTCTGTAGGACTCCTGGGGAAAAAGAAGGGTGCAAGGTCTGGTAATGTAGTATGTATTACAAACTGCAAGACCTCCTGACTGGAACAGAATCTCTACATAGAAATGTGTGTTTCAATTGGCACATTTAGGTTGCTTTTGCCTAGGCTACGCTGATAGTGTTTTGGTGCATGCTGGTTTGTTAAATGTCTAAAACTCATGGGTTTATCATGACTAAAACCCGGATTCAATGGATAAAATGGTGAAAGTGGTCAAAAGTAAGAATGTAACTGTATCTTTGATGTACCTAGGACCTTTATCTATAAATAGCTATACTTAAGGAGCTGTAAGATTTTGAAAAAGTACTCAGTTTGTTTCATCCAGCTTCTTGGGAAATAATTCAGATCTGTTCCATTAATGTTTTTAAGGGGAAAGACTACTGAACAAATTTACCTTCTTTGGTTAACATTGGCACAAAAGGTATATTAAGTTTCTCTGATCATAGAGCCAAAAGGGCTAAAGATCTGATTTGCACAACTAGAAAGTAGGCAAACTGGATTGGAACAAAGCCAAAACCAGATGGAGGACTAATTTATACTATAGCAGCATTTCCAGACATGTGACATGTCATCTGTGTGAAAGAGCTCAACTGGTTTTACTAGTTAGGACCAGCTGTGTTCTGTCTCCTCTCTGTGGGAAGAACATAGCTTGTGTTATGGGAGCTGATACCTTAGGAGGGACAGGCTCTGTTTTTCATTAAGTACTGTCAGTTAATCTCCAGTTAAGAAGACACCATTGCCTCCAGATCTCAAAATATTTGTGCATCAGACATGATGACAAATAAATTTCTGATTTGGTGGAGGTACAGAATAGGTGTATGGATTTTGCCCTATTGACATTTTTTAAACTACTGGGTTTTGCTTGAAACCACAGGTAATTAGTGCATCAGCTGAAATGCAGTCAAAGTTTTCAGTGTAGTTATTACTGGGCAAGGTTTTGGCATTCTTCGTAACTGTCAGTCTGTCTAATCTTTTCTCATGTTTCTTTATAATCACTTTAGGGGAAGAAAAAAAGCTATGTAGAACTTGCTCTTTCCCCCCTTAAGTTCATTTTAGAGAGCCAGCATTTCACTTTATCTCCTGAAGGCCCAATATGTGCTTCATTGCATTTCTGAATCTCATTGTGAAAAGAGATTTTGCTTTTTGATACTTAAAAGGAAATAGGAAATGAGACAATATGGGTCTAGCACTGTTACTCCCTTTCCATGTTCAAATAAATGGCATGTTTTGATAACTGGGAGGGGATGAAGCTGGCTCTCAAAAGGGAAGTGGTTAGTGTAGCTGGTTCTTACCATGGCGACTTTTGATAAGGATTTGTTGGGCTACTGTATACTTATTTGCACTTGCTAAAATAATCTATAATTATAGGATTTAAAATGCTTAACCCTTTCTGTGTAACTGCATTAGTTCTTCACTAGTTGTGAGTGGGCAGCAAAGGAACAAGAATTGAGAACTCTGCTATTCCATATTCATACAGCAGCTTGTTTCTAACTTTCTGTAGGTGCATGACTGGCTGGCTAATGCTTAACCCAGACATGCTAAGCAAGTAGATGGGAAATGTGTCTTTTGAAAGAGGTGACCTTCACTGTTGAGTGTATTCAGAGTGATACAGTTTGTGTTAAGTATTGGAGTGTTCCTGAGGCTGACTATGCAAATACCTTTTGGTTTTCCAGGACAGGATTATGTGGCAGAGTGTTCTTCACTGGCCCTGGGCTGCAGTCAGCACTGTTCCAATGTTTCAAAGGCGTGTTTTCTTTCTGATATCTGCAGGAACTTGGGGCTCTGTCACCCTTTGCTTGTCCCAGGTTGCCTGACATTTTAATGTAGCAATTAATTCAGCAGGTGACATCTGTTTTCAGCTTCTAGTTCACAGTCAGGTCACTCCAGTACCTAGTAAAAGATTAACTTGTTGAGAAAAGTATTTCCATAAACAGTCCATTAGTAAGTCACAAGGTCATGACTCGTTTCACATGCAGACTCCCCCGGCTATAGTCACACCAGTGTGTCCTGGAAACTAGTTTTTATTTCTGGGCTTTTTTGTGTTATTGTGGTTTCACAATGATTTGAAAAGCCCTTGCACACCTGTTTGAAGAAGTGAGACTGCTTTCCCACTTACTGTCCCATATTCAGGAGGCTGCTACTGTCATACAAGAAGTCATGGTAAGAAGTAAAATTAGTGTGATATCTTTAGTGATCACAAATATTTACCTATTCTTTGAATATTTTATTAAAATTTAGTAAGTTGTCTGTGTGTTATACAAAATGCTTTTTTGTTCTCTTTTTTCTTAGGCATTTGTCTTGTAAAGGTCTTTCAGAATAGTATTCTTTTGGCTGTAAAATGAGCATATTGCGAATGTGTTTCAGTGATGGTGGTTAATCTTTTAAGATACCTGATCATGCATTGATTTTACATAAAATTCCTTTTGTAATCTCTTAATATGTGGAAATGCCATTAAACTGGAGCACTTTCTAGCCTTGCAAGAGGTATGGACGTCTTTCTCCCACTTTCTTTCCTTTAAAGTAAAACTTATATGGTGTAGCAAAGTAATGAAAATTACATTGGGTTATGAAATTGTAATAATCAGACAAATTCTGGGATAGAATTATTCCTATGTCCTGTTAAGTTGTTTCAGCTAAGGTTGAAAGTCCTTTTAGAGAAGTCATAGCACAGTGGGGTAATCACTAGTGGAACTATTAACTTGTACAGCTGCCATGATGCTCAGACTGCTTGATAATCACCTGTTTAATTTGTTGCTGCTTTACCATTTCATGTGCTGAATCAGTGCTGATGAGTTTCTTGGTAGCATCTCAGGGAATTCGGATTCAGTTGTTGTTACTGATTTCCTTTGAGTGAAAGAAACTTCCTCTATAATAAGTGGGGTAATTTACCTTTTCTTAAGTTGGTTCAGTGAAGTCTTGGGCTTTTATTTCCCATATTTTTATGATTTCCATTACTATCACTTTAAGTTACAGTCCTGGTTTGTGTTTCTTATCTTAAAATGTGTTGCTTAAAAAACAACACTGTGGTTTAGGCTATACTGATTTTTGTATGGATTCTGATTTTAAATCCTCACGTAGGCTACGGAAGTGTCAACAACACTGAGATTTCACTTATGATTGTGCAAAAGCACCCACGAAACTTCAAGGAAAGCTTTATTAAGGCAGATGGGACAGTCTCACCTTTCCAAAGAAGAATTAATGTTCTTGAATATAATTAGCTCTCCATTTTCCTTTCACTTAATTTTGAGTAAAGGCAGTTATGGCTGCTGGCAAATAAATGAAGTCACTTTAAAATCTGTAGACTGGTCCAGTTGGTCTAATACAAAGAGTGAGGAATTTGCTTCAGAAGGAATTAAAAAATAAAGCACAAAGATAAATACTCTTGAGCTGTGCAATTTAGATTTTTACTTTCTGAAGATACTTTAACATAATTGTGTATATAGAGTATTAGAGAAATCAGTTCTGGGTGAGTTGTGCTTCATCAAATCAAAAAAGGATTAAATGAGCTGGGCCTCACCTGTGCCTTAAGTACTTGCTGGTACTTGAATAGGCTCAGAAACCATACCAAAACTTCAAACTAGCAAATTCTTGGCTTTTTTTTTTTTTTTTAATTAATATGCACTTGGATTCTCATTCATTGTAGTCTCATTTTTATTGTGAACTTTTTTCCCAAAGTAACTGTCATATTCCTTTTTAAGTGTTTTGGTTTTTGGTGTTNNNNTGGTTTTGTTTTTTGTGATTTTTTTTTTTTTTTTAATACTGGAGTTTTAAAACAGGTTCTTGTCTTGTATTGCTGCTTTCTAGGTTGATACACTTCTACGTGAATGTTCATATGGAAAACAAACGTCACCTTAGTTACTCAATTATTTTTTTAAAAAATTTAATTTAAAGTTTTAAATTACATTTTTAATAGTTCTGAATTTCTCATGTTGGTATTTGATTTGTGTTTTCTGGAGATGAATGTCTCTTCTGTTGTTTATTCTTTACTGTGCTGTCTTTAACTAGAATTACTTATGCAGACAGTGAAGGCTGGTTTTGAATACAGCTGAAATACAGATTTAGTTACTTAAATGTGAAACCTAAATTTGGAAATGGCTTTGGGACGCTTGACATTTTTTAGAAAATGAAACTGTGCCTTGGATACTTTCATATGAATTGGGAAGCTATTTTAATGTGAAGGCAGTGAAGGGAACAATACAGGAAAACAGTCACTAGTAGTCTTGCACCTTTTTGAGAAATGTAGTGCCCATTTTTTTCAAAGCTGACAGTGGGAACAAAACACCAGGAGAGTGCATTTGTTAGCCAGTTTGCTCCAAGTGATGTGGTTTATGCTGACTTGTTAAGGATTGAGTGCACAGTATTAAATGTTATTTACATAATTACTTTGAAGTTGGAAGTAGTTAAGAATCTTCCAAGAATAATGCAGAAAATTTGCTTTTCTCAAAATACATATCTTGCTTGAGGTGCTTTTGGTTAAAAGTCTGTGATGAGAACTGGCTTTCATCCACTAATTTGAACCAGTAAGTTTTGGTGTTTTGCCTTTTTTTTTTTTTAAGGTCGTCATTTTAATGGACCAGAGTTTGTTGTTGGATGAAGAAATTATAAGATGGTTCTTGAACAGAAATAGAAAATTCAGTCAATGTTAGTTTAACCTTCCCTTAGAACCCTGAAATAAAATGAAGTGGAAAAGCTCTGGAAACCAGATTAAGATACACTTGAAAGCACAGAATGCACTTACTGCCTTTCTAATTTTAGAGCATTGTGGTGGTCAAAACTATGAGATTTCATGAGAAACTAGTAATAAATTGAAGTAAAAACTGACTGATGTGCATTAGTTTCAGAAATTCCTGTGGAAACTACAATGCAGAAAGAGTATCGTGGTGCATTAAATGTTGTGAACTGCTAGGTTTAGAACTTTAGGTTAGTTCTAAATTGAAATGGGAACATTTGCAAACCATCAATCTGTTGGCCCTTTTGTAAGACAAGATGGTTTCTCAGACAGCCTTGAAACTTGTAGTCTGTGTTGGTAAAGATTTGTGTCTGCCAGTGGGATGTGGAAAGGAAAAGGGTCGGGGCTTGGCTTTACTGAGACTCTGGACCTCTTCAGCATTGTCATTTATGGCCTGTTCTTCTGGGTTTGCCTTTGTTGGTATTTCAGGTATTTTCCATTTGTTGTTCTTCACTGCACTAAACAGTAGGGAGAAAATTAAACACAAAATATTTCTGTAGTTAGGTTCTGTACTAGATACTAGCCCACTAAAGGTGGGCTTATGATTCTGGCTTCTTACCTGAAAACTCCAGACACCCATGCAATGCTTATTTAAATAAAGTTGTTCTTGTAGGTACAAAGTTGTATAGATTACTTTCAAACAGATTTAAAATTAAGTGTAAGAATATTCTTTCCTTATTACACCTGTGTTTCAGTCTAACACTTAATTATAAATTGTCTTTAATAGTGTCTGTTAGCAAGGAGGTCCGGAGAAGTACATACATACTTAGATCCCAACATTAATATCAGCATAGGTCTAATACATTTCGATCATATGACTATGATCACAGTTTCACACCAGAAACTGTGCTTTTAATGATCAAATTAATTTGTAAAGGAGTGAGGTGTTATAGAGTAGAATATCATAATTTGCTTAAAATTGTACTAACTGGTGGATATATGAAATGTGAAAAAGATTCAGAGAAAGATAACATTTTCTTCCCCACACCCCTGCCTCACCCTCCAGACACTAGTGCCACTTGCAAATTTGTATTTTTAATTAGACATCGACATTCTTGCTTATTTTTCTCATACATGTATATTTTGCTGCCTTTCATAAGGGAGAAAAACAATGGATATGTTGGTTGAATAAAATAAAATTTAAAAGTTCAGGTAACTGATAAATTATTTATGGATCATAAAATTATTGATCATAATTTTTGTTGACAACACTTCCATTCATGGGCTAGATTTCATGATCTTTTTTCTTCTTAGTAAGAACATTGCTTTAAAATTAATGCTGTTACATAAATGTGAACATCTCTCCTTGCTTATTGGGTCCTGGACTAAGAAGAGAGTATGTGTGCTATGGATGAGAGATACCCATAGGATATGGATAAGTAGTTTACTTTCTACTGCACTGTGAGACTGGAAATAAGTTGTAAATTGAACATCCAGCTGCTAGTTATAATATATTAGATGATGTTTTCTTTACTGTACCACTTTCAACTAAATGTATTACATGTGAATGACACAAGTTTCTTTTGCTGTAAAGATAATAACTGTAGGATAAATATTTGCATTTTGTGAACTGGAAAACAACTTTCCCTTGAAAAAAAAGGCAGATTGAGGGTTTTTTTTTCTCCTAGATGAACCTTTAAAATTACTGCTATAAAAGTCTTCTGAGATAAATCACAGGTAACAAGTACCTTGCAATTTTTTTAGCTTATCTCATGCAGCTGAATCTTTAGCAGATGGTGAGTTTGCTGTGGACTTGATGCAAAGTCAAGAGGTAACACAGAGAACGGTCCCAGTGAGTGTGTTCTGCAGTGCAAGAAAACAAGTCCTCATCTCTAGCGAAACACTTCCTGTTGTGTTCTTAACAGCTCTATTGCAGTAAATTGTTTATTACTTAAACAAGCCATCTAAGGAGAAGCTGAACTGTGACATTGTATAGTAAAATGCAGTTCTGTGCTGATCATATCATTTAAGTTTATTTAATTATGGTGTACTTCAAGTCAACTGTACTTCAATATTCGGAACAATTCAGTGCAAAAGTCATGTAAGACTAAGTCACACACCCATTTCCCTCTTCTAATTTTTGAAACAAACTGCTGTATTTTTACTTTGTCTGACCATTTTAGTTTTTTTAATGTAATAAACAAATTGCTTTATAAAACATGCTCAGATATTTTAACAGCACTTGAAAGTAACTTCTTTTTTTCAGATATCTGCCTCTTGTGAACTGAGTTTCACGGAAATTTTTGCAAGCTGCAGTGAAAGAAAAGGGCTTTTTCATAGTCAGATAAGAGAAACTGAAAGCATGGAGCTGACTTAGGCAAAATGCTTTTTCATTTCCTGGCTCAGCAAGAGAAGGAGTCCTTATGAAGCTTTCTTAAACTTTCATTAGTAATTTTCTTTGTCTTAATGCTGTCTCTGTTATGACAAATACCACTTTAATGTTTGTATTGAATTTCCTCTTTCAGAGAGATTATGAGAATGCATCTTTCTTGATCAGTGTCTGGTCGTGTTCTGTCTAGGCTTTGGGAAGAGACTGCCTTTTTATTGTAGATTCCCTCAGAAATCTGGGGTGGGTTCTTTTTGGTTTTGTTTATCTTAAATTCTGCTGCCAGCTTCCCTTCATAGCTGAGGTTTCATTTCTAGTGTGATAATAAAACACTGGCACCAGCTGGATACAGTAATCTGTTCCTGTCTGCCTGTTAAATGCTAAAAAAGTGACAGTCGTTTTGATAGTTTTGCAAAGCAGGAAATTACAGACTGCTTATGCTTTGTCAGAAACTTCAATGCCTACAGCAGGAAGAGCTACTGGGATCCCAAAGAACATGCTCCAGGACACAAAGTGTTTCTGTTTTAAATTTACTGTTTCGGAGGAAGCTAACTGAACACTTTTTTTGTTTTCTTTTTTTTTCATAGTTTTTAGTAATTATAATCATCTTCTGATTTCTTTTTGTATAACTTAGAAATCATTTTTTTAACATGCCATGGTGCGAACAAACCTTATTTTTAAGATCTCTTCTTCTGGTTTGTATATATGTGATAACACTGACAGATGTGTTTGTTGAATGTCTGCTGGCACAGACAGCTTCCTGTAGAGTTTTAACATAAACCGTAGTTGTAGTTTCTCCTTCCATCCCCAAAAGGTTACTCGTGTTTTTCTCTCTGCCAGTTTGATTTGAGTAGAACTTTCTCATTGAGTAATTCATTGGATAATTCTTACTGTAGTTTAAATTTGGTTGTATATAATGGCAGTTCTGGTGTAACATTTTCTGAACATTGAAACAGCGGAATTTCTTGTATCATTCTTGTGTAATAATGCTGATAGTGTGGCAGGAAGTCAAGGATGTGCAATGTCTTCTGCCTAGAGAAGTCAAAGACCTTTTCAAGATAAACTCAGTCAAAGCAAAAATAAGGAATCAAAGCCTGCACTTGTGGACCAGTGTGTTTTCTCAATAACTCAGGAGGGTATCTGAGCACTCTCCTCTGTTTTGATTTGCCTGCAGGAGCAGATTTGATGATTACAACTCTCTTGTACTTGCATCAGTTTTAGAAGAAGTGGGAAGGTCAAGGTGTGTGTGTCTTTATGGTAATTTTTTAAAGTTCCTGTATTGCCCAGCCTAGTCTTTCTGATTTACAACTGTAGGGGTTTGTTCCTTGACCTGCATTTGTTCACAAAGGTGGCGTACATATACAAATAAACAATGGGCATTTACCTCTAACATGTATCTTAACGATTTTCTGTACTGGAGTTATTTTCAACATTAGGGTTTTTTTAGTCTTGTGGTGTGGTGAGTGAACACAATTTTTACTTTTTCCCTGAGGTCAGCTCAGCTTCTTTTAAACCTCTTGGGTCATTTCCCATGACATGCCTTCAGTTTCTAGAGTGCGGTCTACATACAAACCAACAGATGAAAGATACAGCAGATAAAAAATAAATTGGACAAATTCATATGGAGGTATCCTCCTCTCGTTCACCCCTGAAGCCACGCATTGGCTGGTGAAAGTGGGGGAGAATCTAGTGGGAGGAGTTGCTCAGAGGTTCTGTGGTTTTACCACAGCACGCACAGATAGTTGCAGTTTGACATAGGATGCTGGGCTGGATGGACCTGCGGCTTGGACTTACAGAGATGCTTCTATGGGGAGATCCTGTGGAGTGACAGACTGTGCAGCTGGGAGCCTTGTGAATGCACAGGGTCTGCAGTTCTCTGTAAGCTCTATTCTTATGCTTAGTCATACTGACACGTTTCCTTTCTGTCCTGGAAATGTTGCATTTTCTTCCTACAATAAATAAGAAACAAAGGAAGTTGTTACTTTTGGGGGGTAACCTCTTCAACAGAAAACAGGAGAAAAAAGGTCATATGAATTGCTTTCAGTGTTAAGCTTTCTCATACATTTAATCTCATGTCTGAAGGTCATAGCCCCTGCTATCTTGCTGGGTTGAAGAAGAACAAATTTCAGCTTTTGGGGACTGTTGTTTCTGCTCTGGCAGCTTTATTTTAATAATAAGACTTTCTTCATCCTACAGTCTTTAGTGTGTAGTGTGTCCTACATCCTTTAGTCTTTAGTCCTACATCCTGTAGTCTTTAGTACGGTAAATCCCATTTCTGCATGTGGGGGATCTTCTCCACTGGAATAAATCTGTATTACAGTGCATGTGTACTATAAAAGACACTTGTTTGTCAGAATGTCATCCTGTTTTATTTTCCTTGGAAATTGTTGGAGGCCCACATGAATTAGGTTAGAGATGAAACCTAGACCAACAGTTTTTCATTTTCTCCTCTCCAACTTGAAGTTTCAGAATATGTGGTGGTATTTTGGAGTTTTGTTCTGAAGTCAGATCAACATCAGTAGGGGTAAATAGAAATGAATAACTGAGGTAAGGAATAGGAACTCCTTAAACTGACCTTGTGTCTGCGGAGATGCTATATGGAACTGTTTCAACAGGTTACCTACCTGAGACAGGATAGCTTCTGGCCCCTTCTTCCTCTGGATTGGCATAAATAGCTGTTTTTCACAGCCTCAATATTTAAATTACCTAATGTGTTTCTAGGCTCGTTACCACTTTAGTTCTAATGTTTTGATCTAAGACTATTCTAAGAGCAAATTCAAGATTCTACTTGTATATAAATATTTTAGGTACTCCTTCCTGTTTGATTTTTTTTTAAATACTCTGTATATTTTTTAATGCTTAAAAGCATCTTAATCTATAAATCTTAAATGTTTATGTCTGAGGTTGAGATCCATTACCAAAATGACAAAGTATACCCAGCACCTTGCCTTTTCTTTAATTGATATGGAATGGCAGAGAGGAAAGTAAGAAGAAATTAAATTTGGGTGTATTCCTTAAGTAGGTTTGCTTTCAGATGAATACTCCGAAAAAAAAATTTAACTTTTTTGCTTTTCATTCCTCAAATTTTGGAAAGCTGCTTGGTAAAGAAATAAAAAACGTGCAGTTTTTACTTTTTTTGTGTTGTCACCTGGAATAAACTTTGAGTAACCTTGGAACCTCCAATTTACACACATTCCACATGACATTCAGTTTGATAACATTGCCTGAGACTCATTTGAGGTTTTTTTTACAGACTACATTATAATGCTAAAAATACCTTCATATCTCTGTCACATACTGCTTGTATATGGGAAGGTTTTAGAACTTTGCTGTAGCCTGCTGGAAGCTGCTTTATGTGGCAGAAAAATGTAGTACTTCTGATTTTTCTGTTTTATGATCTAGTTCAATTCTGGCCTATAGTGTAGATTTTGTGTCAAATTTCCCCTCTGTTGTATGAGTACGTGATTAAGTTGGAATATTCAGAGTAAAACTTTCGGCTTGGGGGTTTTTTTGAGACAACATTCAGCATTCCTACTTACCTGATTTTGTGTTTTCAAATCAGCTAACTAGGGAAAACGTTGCATCTTGTTTTTATGCATGACAGATTTTAACAGATTAATTACACAGGATTTTTTCTTAATAGCCTAACAACATTTCGTAATATATTGAATTTTAGAAAGTTAAATTTAAAAAATTTACCTTGGGAAGTAGTTATTTTGAAGTGAACTGCATAGAAAACAAAGCTTTCAATTGCAGCTTCAGCTTGAAATCTTATGCCAGCTTTATATGTCATGTCTAAGTGTGCCCTGCCTTGAGAAAGGGAGCACAGCAGTCTTCGTGGGTCTAAATGCACATCACACTGCTGTAACCACATTTTCTCAGAAACACTTGAACTATATTTAAGTGTGGCACTCAGCAGTCGCATGGGCTCCTGTCTGTGGTTTGCGTGATCCACCCAGTGCTGAATTTTGTGTGACGCTGGTTGCACTGACAGCATTAGGCAGTAAGTTAAAAACCAGTCTGCTCTAAGAGATGAGGGCTGCAGTTGTGTTATATCCCTCTAGAGCAGGTAGACATGTGCGTAAACAAGACCATATTTTCTTATCTTTTGTTGTTAAAGTGTTAGTTATGAATTAATTGTATGGAAACTGTGAAATCCCACATTGCTGGAGGGCAGCATAAAAGCTTAACACATAGGAAGATACAGGTAATGGATAAAACATACCTGTGCATTAAAGCACTCATGTTAAAGTTTCCTTGTAGGGAGGGATATGTATGATATGCTTGCAGCAGCATACCAAGTTCTGCCATCTCGCTTTAAAACTTAACAAAACTATGAAAACACTGTCCTGTTCACAGAGCTTCGTGTAGCAGGCTTTCTGCTTAATATGTGGATTTTTAAAATGCTTTATGTCTTGATGGCAACAAAATTGAATATGAAACACATTTATTTCATGATCCTTTCATAAATGAGACACTTACACCAGGGATTGACACAGCAATGCTTTTCCCATACAGCTTTAACTTGCCCTGCAAGTTATTTTCTTAATTAATAAACCACCACCACCACCCCAATAAAAAACAAACCACAAAACCCCCAAAATATTCCAAGTACAGTACATGTAAAACTGAAAATCAAAGTTCTGATACTTCTTTACTTTACAAAAACAAAAGCATGCTGGGACAATCTGAATAAAGCATCTGCTATTCAAGACTGAAGCTTCTTTTGAGCTATTTTAAGTAAATTACAGAAATGTTTTCATTTACACTGCTGCCTGAATCATACTCTCCAGTTTCTAAATGATTGTTAATCAGTTGGTGGAATAAGACCAAAATATTTGTAATTTGACTTTTCCTTATTTCAGATTGCTCATTTCAAATGGGTAGTATAGCTGGCATATTGGTTTTTTAGGGAAGTGTACTGAGAACTGTGGAAAAAATCATAGTTGGGATAAGGAAGTACTTCCAGTTGAGGATGTTTTTGAGAGTTGCCTTCTGAGCTGAAGGTATCAAGGACCAAACATAAATGAAAAAAACGCAGCCTCATGAATTATACTATTAATCTCCAAATCTGCACAGTAAGGGAAGACATCTTTAAAAAAAAAAAGGCAAAAAAGGTGGATGTTGACATTTGGCTGGATTAGTTTATGCTGTAGAACAGATACTTGTGAATCATGGACCTGCATATTTCTCCAGGATTAATAGCTTAGTTAACAAGTTGAGCAAAAATAAGAAAGGCAGGGCTTCTCTGTACAAAGGTATAATTTTGAAATAAAGTCTGCAAATAAAGACGTTTGAAAACCATGCTGTAAATTTACTTCAGAAGGCTTTCTTAATAAGCCCAAATTTAATTACTTGAAATTCTAATTTCAGTACAGCCTTACTTCTTATGTGTAATAGTGAAATGTCATCTTCCAGACAGGTGTTTGTTTATACAAGTTTCTCAGATATGTTTCATGAGAAGTTTGTGAAAACCCTGGAACTTCTTTGCTTATATGTAAGGCTAAGAGATGTTTAAACCTATCAAAAATGTTGTCATTACAGTGCATAAATATTTAGGCATTGTGAACCTCAAGTGGGAGCATCCCAGCAGTCTTCCACATATTGGGAATATTCATGAAAGGATTTTGCTATCATTATTTTAGTTTTGTAAATGAAAGTTTAATTATAATGTCTAAATATCAGAAAACTGCTCCATTAAATTTCAGAAGCAATTTGTAGAGGTCAAACATAACTGTGGACAGAAGATGGATGTTTGAAGATTGCGCTGATGAGCTTACATGAGTAGTCCACAAAAGCCTAGTGTATAGTATTACAGAACAAACACAGTGTTTGTCTTTTGGGCTATGTGGGAGAGCAGTTTAAAAATCTGAAAGTATACTTGTGTGTTGATGTTTTGGTTTTTTTCTTTTGAAGCCATGAACTTCACTGAGTGGTGCTATCTCAGCTGAAGCAGTGCCTAAGGGTACTGCACAGATGGTTAGTTACTGCTTCCTATCTGTAACTTTCAGGGTCCTTTAGTATGGATGAATTTCATGGCAATTCTTAATCAGATTTTTCTTGTTGCTGGTTCATGGCTTGAAGTGTTTTCTTGCAGTTCTGCTTTGACTTCATTGTTGAAAAGTTTGGATGGTCACAGACTTGCTGTCAGCTACCCAAAAGGTGGTCTAAGTAGTTGTTAGTTTTAAGTCACTAAAGAAAACTACATCTTAAATTGTAACTGATATCTTAACTGGTCATTAACATAAAGAAAATCATAACCTTTTGAATGCTGACAGTGAATTTCTGATAAAGCAAGAATTTTAATGGGCAGATAGTTATAAAGAAGCATCTGTCATCATGCACTTTCTGAAGTACTAATTACTGCATTTGTGATGACTGTCAGTATTAAATATTTAAATCAAATCCCAGCTAATTTTAGATAAAGCTAAATTTGAATTTCAAGTGCATAATTTTAATTCTGCTTCTTAAGTTCCCTTTTTCAAGATATCTAATAGGTGAGAGAAAGATCTTTAAAATTGAAAACATGTCTCCTGTGCCTGAAGTATACCTATATCTGTATATTCCTGTGCTCCTTGTTTCATGACAAGATAAGTAATTATCTTGTCATGAAACCCACTGAAAACACCTTTGGTGCTTGTCCTATAAACACTGCAGCAGTTTTCTCAGTGAGAAAGTAAATGAGCTCTTTTGTAATCTTGCTTATTTTGTAGCTTCAGCAATGTGAGGCTGCTTCTTCCAAGACAAGGGTTATTCTTTCTTTTATGCTTGTGGGTTAGGATAAATGAATCTTTTTTTAAAGTCACTTTAGTGTAACGCCTATCCATGCTAATAAAGCAAGCAGTGAGTACTGCTGTTAGTATTTTTGAAATAAGTGTTTTAGTGATTTTTCAGTTCAATTGTTTAACTTTTTATAGTTCTTTCAACTCCTTTGTATGCCCATAAGACTTGTGTTCCATGATTGCCTGTGCTTATTCCTGTTTATAAGTTTCACATTCTTCGTAAGTTTTTCTCCTCCTTCCCTGATTCTTTTGGATTAATTGAAAAAAAATGGTAAATGTAGCTACTCTGATTTTGTTTAACAATGGTGTAATGAAGTTTAAGTTACAATTGTAACTCCTTCCCAGCCAAACACCATGCAGTTACCTTTGGGAGAAGATCTGAGAATGTAGTAATGGACAGTAATTAGTCTTACTCAGTTGTGCTGCTGATTAGAGAGGACAGTAAAATATTAACTATCCAGTTCTGGAAAGCCTTCCTCCATTCCTCTTCAAAAGGGTTTCTAACAGCAGTAGGAAATTGTTCATCATTCTGCCAACCATACATACAGGTGACATGATCTAGTGTTCTCTACTTGTTTTAAAATGTTACTATTTATGTTCAATATATTTTGTGGTCTCAAAGTCTTTTATGAGGTTAGAGACGGATTTGTTCGAACTGCCTTGTAAGTACATATAACCAGAATGTTTGAATAATGCAGTAGAGGGAGATGAGTAAATGTCAGTGTAGATTTGAGGTTGTTCCACAGTGTGGTTTATTTTTTTCCAATAGGACATATTTTTTAATCTTTTGTACTGCCTTATGTATAGAGTGGCTTTCAGTGTGCAGAGTGGTAGTGTAGTCAGTACGGTGATGGTATTTTAAGAATTTTTGCTAAACAATCACTCCACACAATCCTGGAGGAAAGATAGTATTTCTTAGAGCTGGCAAGCATGGGAATACTAAAAAGTGCTTGAATCAAAAATTCCCAAAATAAATGCAAGAAATTACAAGTAGCCAAAGCATTTTCTGATGGACTTCTGAAAGGCAAAAGTGAAGGCACCACCTGCAGCTTCCCCCACAACATTTTGAATTCACATTTAGTAAATGCTATCTGGTGACTTTTTGCAGGAAGTGCAGTTTGCCTTTTTTTTTCTCCCCCCAGTTACTACTTTTCCTGTAATAATTACTGAAGCCATGGGTTTAGAGAACTCAGGGTGGTGGTCAGAGTGGGATGCAGGGAGTTGGTGTGTAGAGCTGTACATTCTGGGCACTGGTTTTAATAAGCAGAGAGATGACAGTTCTTGGTGGCCCACAAAACCTGTGGCAGGTTGGGAACACTCTGCTGGCAGTCAGTGTGCTAACTAAAATCTGAACATGACTAAGGCGTCTTTATTCACTACCAGGGTCTCTCTATGACTTAGCACTTCATGTCAAGTACTTCTACTCTTTCCTGAACCTAGACTTAGAAGGACCACATGCATGTCACTAGATTAAAAATTACTTAATTTTGCTAGTTTCATTTTTTAAGAGTGTTTCACAGATAGGAAAACTGATACCAGCTGACCTAATAGCTCTTACTCTTACATCATCACTCAAGTCCTGTATAAAACTTCATACTGCTTCTAATTTCTTTTGCATGGTATGTCTTGATGAAATCAGACTATTCTTTTTCATATACTGGCATGTTTTGTGTAAGTGCAGTATCTACTTATATAATTTCATTCTGATGCATCTTTCTAGATCTATGTAATGTTACATTTCTCTTATTATGTAGGGGTGCCCATATTTTATGATACTATTATTTGCAATCGCTTGTGCACAGTAGAATGTGTTGTGCCTAGGAGCCTGGGATGAAATGGTTAATCTGAAAACTTGAATGCAAAGGCATTCTGATCAAATTTGGTTCACATGGAACAGTGTCTTTCCTCAAGTCACTGGTGACAAGCTGGAATTCTCATAAAGTAATGCTCTTCTTGTGTTATGCTTTCACACTGCTATGTGAATGTGTCTGCAATTTATAGTCAATTTTTAAGCAAACACTGAAGATACCCACTTTCCTTTACCCAGACCCATATCCTACAGAAATGAGCTCACTGCATTTTTACTCTTAACAGTATGTAATTTGTAATTAGTATCAAGAATTACATTTTGTAAGGAGCATGCATTACTATAAATTACTATAAATTTAATAACTTAAAGTTATTATATTAAAATAACTTAAATTTAATAACTTAAGTACATTGTTATAAGTGAGCTGTGAAAGCAGCAAAGTTTTAAAATAAAATCTCAGGAATCCACTGAAGATGGTCAAAAAAAGCAATATATTTTTAAGGAGTATACTTGCTGTCCTATATTGGCTTTCTTGTTTTGTTATCAGACCTGTTAGGTTATTATGGAAAGATATTTTTATTGCTTGCTAACTGCATAGTTTGGTTTCTTTACATTTTTTTAAATTGTCTCACTAAACACTCTCTTCCTCATCTGGTAAGACTCCTGCACTTATTTTCTCTTTATTCTGTAGATTTTAAAGAAGACAAAACTGTATCATTTTTAGCCATATGCTCACAGAAGTTTTGAATGCCTTTTCCTGTAATTTTTTTGTCATGGTAGCTTGTTGTTGTCTTAAAAAAATAAACGTTTGCAATAGCAGCTGCCATTGTTAAAGTGGGTGTAGTTACTGTATGGTTGGCCTGTGGTTAGATTAGCTGACGGATACCACTGAAAGGTCTCCTCGTTCAGCACAGAGCACTCTGTACCTGCAAGTGTGAGCATTAAGGAACTGCAGAACCTAAATCTGGATCTTCATGGTGATAGCCAGTTCTCCTGTGGCTCTCTGCTGACAGAAGATAACGCTGTTCAATGTGTATCTACCATAAGTGGGTGAAGGGGTTGCTAGGGTTGTATTTGCTCACCCAGCAGTTACTCAGAATAGGCTTGCAAGGAATTTTTTATGTTACTTCTGTGCTGTAGGAAGGCTTTTTATGACAGTCAGAATTCTCTGTGGAAGCATTTAGCCCACTTTGGCCTTTGAGCAAAATTCAGTGTATGCATGAATCTTCAGAACACAAGGCCTTTTTGAATGAGTCTCCTGACTGCCAGTGAGCAAGATGTGTATGTATCTCTAGCAAATTTAGTGCCTGTTCAGTATAGCTTACTGTTGCTATATCATGATATCATACTAATGATATTAATTCCCAGTCTAACTTGGATTGAAAAATATATAGACAAGAAATGTGAAAAGAGGGAAGGAAATAAAGCATACACTTTAAAAAATGAATACCAAATAGCATAAATAAAAAACCAGATTGGGATGCTTAGAATAGTAGGGGCCTCCTTTGTGACTCCTAATCGCTATGTCAGTACAACTAATAGATAAGAATAATAATTGATTGTACTTGTCAGCAATGTGCACTGAAAAACAAATGTAACCTTGGTGAGAAATAATGATTATCATGAAAGCATGTCAGTTAGATCATTCTTCAGAAAAGAGCAGGAGGAGACCTGTGAAATTTCTTTCTGCATCTCTGGTCTCCTTCTGCGAGGCCAGACTAACCAGTCATTAAGACCTAAAATTTGTAGAGGATGTTATGTTTCTTTTCCAGAAATAACATATATATAGGCCTTCAATTTTTTCATTTGCTTTCTTTCGTTGTTTATTTTTATGATCATATTTGCTGAGAGAACTTTCCAGCAGTAATCTCTGAACATTTGGTGTTCTCTACTGGCGACAGGGGAGTAAAACTAGCTAAGAAACTCTTAATCCCGTGCATTATGTGTGGAGATGTTTTACTCTTCTGTGACAGTCATCTAATACACAATAAGCAATTTTATCCTTAAAAGTAGGACAGACACTTGAAACAGTAAGATATGTACCTCACATACTGACATATAAAAATAATCTCCAATGAGAACTTGGTTTTAGGACTTGTATTTTGGCTTTTATCCTAGCTATAATTCTCATCTTTCTGTTAATGGCTTAGACTTCTGCATCAGCAAGGACAGTATCTGCTCTGACCTGATCCTTTCTGTGTGTTGGCCAATCACATTTCAACTAATACTCCTAATTTGAGGAGGGTTCTGATGGGGCAACCTGGGGGAAAGAATCCCTTTCTAACACCAGTGCTTGAGATCCTATAACCTGGTGCAGATGAACTAATCATACAGCTGACTGTAAGTGAGCACTCTGGTTCAGTCTTCGTAATGACATTACTGCTGTTCTTGAAGTAAGGCCCAGTGGCATGTTGCACTGTGATGGGAGACAGGACTTGCATATTCTCTTCAGGAGATGTACCATGAACTGGGCATGCTGGGCTCTGCTGGGATGCTGAAGTTTGTCATACAGTAATAAATATATGAACTTTCATCATCTCATTTTGGGTATATTAAGCAAAACCCATAAAATTATTAAAATAATTAAACTGCACAATTATTAGTAGTTTGGGGTCTCTTGTATCAATAGAAATTATCTGCCTTCCGTAAGTTCCAGAAATTCTGCTCAATAAACTTGATAAACTTTCAGGGTTTTAGAGATAAAGTACCAAATTCTCTCTGTAAAGAATTTATTATGAAAGTAAAGAGTCTGAGAGATCATGTAATGTTACTGCTGGTTTTCACACCTTGAAAACACCTATGTGTACATCCCAATCCATCGGAACTGTGACTGGCTGACTAAATAATGATAGAAAGAATTAGAGAACCCTAGGAACTTTCTGTAATACCTGTGTGAGATGTCTGATAGCTTTTTTAATGAAATACACTGGAGAGAAGCCCATTTCATTTACTTTGTAGCAAGCATCTGTTGTAAACAGATGCTGTTGTTTCTTGTTTTGTAAGAGGACTCATTTTCAGTGCCTGCTCAGTAATGTATCTCAAAGGATTAGCTAGGTGGTTTCAGAGCAAGAAATAAAACAAGTGTTTTACAATGGTGAATTTGACTTCATAGGAGCTAGAAAATCCATGGAGGAAATATACCTCTCTGTGTTTTGACATCCATCGTGGGAGTTTTGAGCCTTCATCACTGAGGCTCAACAGGAAGGATGACCCTTCTTGACCAGGGCCTGTGAGGTTCCACTGAGGGGGATGGCTCAGTCTGTGGAGTTAGAGCTTTGGTTGTGAATACTGTCCTGTTAGCAGTGAAATACTCTCTCTGAAAAATGCACTTTTTGACATACCAGCCTTCAAGGGAGTACTCTTAACAGAATAATACAACTAAATTTCACACTTCCATAACATTCAGCTAAGTCTCTGTAACTATTTTAGGAAGCCAGGTACCTTTATCTTCAGGAAGCAGCACATTCAGTTCTGTTGTTAAGTGGCAGTTGCTGCCATTTATTACCAGGTTGAGAAAATTCCTGTGAAATTTTTTCATTTTCATAGTGTCTGCCATACTTCATCTTTTGCTTTGTTAGAATGAACACATATGGTTAGATGATAGATGCCAGCAGTAGTGAATCAGCAGGAGAAGGACCAGGAGACCTGACAGGAGGACAGACCATGCCTTGTCCATCTTGCTCTGGTTTTTATTTACTGATCTCTATTTCATTAGAAGTACTTAATGGCAATAAAGAAACTGTGAGCACTACTGGAACAGTTGGTGGCAAGAAGTTATTTAAAATACTAGTAGCTGACCTCCTCAGTTCAGAGAATGGCTAACTCTTTTGTCCCTGTTCCTCACATTTGAGCACTGGTCCTAGCATGCCTCTTGGCTGGCCAACTAGTCTGTTGTTCTTGGGACCTGTTGAGGCTTGGGTTGCATTTAGCTGCATGACCATATTCTTAATTCTTGCTTAAGAGCCTCAAAATGAGATCTTTATGTCCCATCTAAGGTCACTTCCAGTTTTGTTTGTTACAAACTATGGCATTTGTATTGAACAGATCATGTAATTTCTCCTGTATTCATTCTATCTCATCCAGTGCTCTTCCATCAAACCTGTTATTAACTGCATTGATTGTTCTGAAGTAGCTCTTTTGTGACCACTTTTGTTCATAAATGTTTCCTGTGGTTCACCATGGCTTGACCACTGCTGATATGCAAGTTACTTTTGCTAAACTGCTTCAGACAAATGTTTAAAAGAAAAGGAAAAACCAAACAACTCAGCAGCTAATAACTTTTCTCCTTGCTATGACTGGGTATTTGTGGATATAGCAAATAGAACCTCCCTTTCTTGGTGAATTGACTCCTATTTCAGAACTTGCCTTTTTCCTGTCTTCCTGCTGCTAATAAAATGTGGTGCAGCCTGGCTATTGGATAAAGCTTTTTTACCCAAATAAGATAGCAGAGAAGCCAAGACATCTAACTGTTGAAAAGTACAATGAAACGTACAACTGCAACTGAATTGGAGCTACAATTGAGCTTTCATATACCATTACATACCCTTTGTAAGAAAAATACATGCAGAGAATTAGTACTAAATTCACTAAGCTATTAGAAGTAAAGTTTGCTTGTGTACTTCACCATAGTTTACTGAAAATAGCATGTGTACTGCATACCTCATTCTAAAATACTGAGTCCATGGAAAACAAGTTGTTAATAATCTAGCTACTCATTTACTGTTTGCAAGTCTTCAAAATTAAGAAATGAAGGACATTTTGCCTTCTCTGTTGTGTAAGATGTTGCAGTAGATTGTTTCCATGCAGTATGTTAATCTTACTGTATTGAGTTTTATAGTTCATGAAGCAAATAATCCAAAGTGAATATTGCAATTATTAAAGTGCAGATCAGTGACCTTATGCATTAAACTCCAGTATTCATCACACTGTTCACCTTGCTCAGTACTCCAGAACTCAGTTTAGACACATTTCTTTGGACCGTCTTGACTATTAATACAGGAGCTGATGTCAGTTGGTTTGAAAATACTGATACAAAGAATTCAGAAGATACTTGGTGTTGCCTTAAGGGGGAGGGAGGCAAAGTTTAAAAGTTAAAATTTATCAGAAAAGAAGCGTCTTTTATCTTTTTTTGTTCTACTCATGAGAAGCTGAAACATTTAAGAGCAAAATCCTTGGTTCATGATGAAGCAGAGGGGTGGGCTGTTGAGAACTGTAAGGCTCCCCAGGTCCAAGCATGTTCTCTGAGGTTTGTTTTTAGCTTGCTCATTAGCTGTGCACTGTGATTCAAACAAAACACCACCTGGGAGTCACTTAAGCACATAGCTATCATGAATAGGTGCGGCTGTATGAAGATCAGAATACTCTGTACACTTCAGGATGAAGTCCTTGGTGGAACATGGTCTGGATTTCTTGTTTTTATTTTGTGCTGAGGTACAGTGATGTAGAGACTGGCAATCTAAACAGTGCTGTGTAGAAAAATCTCAGCTTGCCTGACATAGATGAGGGATTTTGCTTAAGAAACAGAAAACAAATCAAAAAACCAAACCTCAAACCCTGCAGGTTCAGAGTCACATAGTGAAGGTATCTTGCAGTGTGTAGGAGTGTGGTGCAGTCCCAGGAAAAATATTGTTTCCAAAGACCCAGCAGATAAGAGTACTTAATGAATTTTAGCCAAGGCTTGAGTTAAAATATGAAGTTGTTTTGATCACTTAAGAAGTTCTGTTCTATAAATAAAAAGAAATATACATAGATGTACACAAAACAACAACATACCTATTTGTATAGATATACATACAACTTAAATTCTGCATAAGATAACTGATTTACTAAGCAACAGCTTTCAGATTCGGTTGGTCTTTCCCACCTGCGTGTAGAGAAAGCACAAGAGTTCTTTGTGCAGGCAAGAGTAGATCGGTTTAGCTGTCACATGAGAGGAAGATAGCTGCTTCTGCTTTTTAGAGAACAAGCAGAGATTGTGAAGCCTCTGCTGTTGTATTACATTGTTCATGAATTCAAGTCCAAGCGCCTCTAAAAGACTTTTATTATATCAGTTGGGAAGTTAATCATGGTTATATGAACAAATGAAATACTGTGTCATTCTTTCACTGCTGGTGCGGTGTTTTCTGTCTAGTATATGAAGTACTCATGCAACTGAGATGGTTCATGCCATGAAATAACTAATGTAAAAAAGTAATGATACTGTAATTTGGATTTATGTATTACTTTAGAGCTGTGCTGTTCTTACCAAATATTTTTTGTCTTTGAACAGATTTTTTTGACTGAGGAAAAAATGTAAAGTTGATTCTTTTTACACAGTGGTTTCTTCCACATTTGAAACTTTCAGGCACATTCTTCATTTGGACTCTACCTATTGCTGTAGTATCTTAGTTTTTCATTAATTATCACTATTTTTGTCTCTGTTTCTAGAAGGCAGTGCTATGGAATTCAGTGCTGGGAAAAAAATTATTATGTCACTTGAAGCAAGCATTAATGCTTAACCTCTGAAAAAATATTAATTCTTAGGTGGATTGTGTTTCTACTTCGGAATATTTTTAAGTCCTTAATCACTAGAATCACACAGTTCCGCATATCTAAAATCAGTTATTAACAGTAGGTTTAGAAAGTAGCTTGAAAGAAAATACATTTTCTTTAGAGTGTCCATCTGCTTATTACGTTTCAATGTTGAACAGGAAGAATTATTTCCTGCCTCAGAATCCTTTGTTTCCTTTGTCTCTACAGTGAGAGAAGAAAAAAATAACGGTACTCTCCTTCTGAGCAGCGAACACTTTTCATTTTCTCTAAAGTACAGATTTGTGATAAATGACCTTAGTAATACAATGCTGCTGAAGATAGGAATTGTAATTTTAACATCATTTTATTGCAATGAATATTGCAGGGAATGTGTTTTTAGGTCATCATACAGTACATAAATGCAGTTGTGACTGCATGGTTAAATGTTTTAAAAGCTGAGACTGCATGAAAGAAAGCAGTGGTTGAAGCTAAATTATTATATAGTCTTCCTCTTGAAGTTGTGATTTTATTTTTGGAATAAAATCTCATTCTGACAGTTGGCTTAATCAAGCTTGCTTATTTTTAAAGAGCACTGGCTTCAAGAAGATGGGTGGGGATCATGTGCTGCTGCTTAAGAATGTGGTTTTCTTGGTGATTTAGCAGATAGCGCAACAGAATCAGGAAATCTTCCAGACTGTTCATATTTGTTTTTCAGTGTCTGACAGTATTTTTTGCTTTTTTGTTCTTGCCAGCAATCACAAGGAACTACTTTGCTGTAGGTCAGAAAGTACAAGCCCAGATGGATTAAATTTTCGTTTTACAGATATGAACATGCTGTGAATTTTGGTCTTACAATAGCTGAGTTTTAAGAACTCTTGAGTCACTAGTCAGTTGGAAAGACCTCACAAGGCCAGTAGCCTTAATTTTGTGACTTCTGTGTCTAGTGTAAATATACTTCAGGTCAGGTTGCATGGGGCAGCCTGGTCTGGTGGGAGGTGTCCCTGCCTGCAGTGGGAGGCTTGGAACTAGATGATCTTCAAGGGCTCTTCCAGCCCAGGCCATTTTTTTATTCTCTGATACTTACTGTGTATTAGCTTACAAGTTCTCTTTTTTTGAGCAGAGATAATATATGAACAGGCACTCCATACATAGTTTCATGCTTGTGCATCCTCTGATTATCGAAAATTTTCATCTTTATATTAATTTTGTAAATGATTTTAAAATGGAGATTGTAGGCTTTGAATTGCCAAGGAATGCATGAACCATTGCAACATTTGTGAAACCTTTGATGAATGACATGACATAGAGGGTAATTTTTGTATTGGTTTTTATTTACCAAGATCTTTGTTTTTACTGGTTGTTCAGTGCTACAAGCAGTACACGCATTTTAAAGAAATATCCCTCTAAACAGGTATTCTGCTTCAAATGGCAGAACAACAGATCAGTTATAACTCTTAAAAGGCTTCTTGCAGTCTGGTGGAAATAATATTTTAGCAGCTGCATTGTAAGGAGAGGGAGAATAGGGTGGCACAAAGTTTAGGAATTCTGTGGCATTATACTTTAACTGAAATTAATTGTTTATGACATTTTTTTTCTTTGCTGTAGTCGTGACATGGAGAATAAAGAAACCCTCAGGGGGTTGCAGAAGATGGATGACCGCCCAGAAGAGCGCATGATCAGGGAGAAACTCAAGGCAACGTGTATGCCAGCCTGGAAGCATGAATGGCTGGAAAGAAGAAGCAGGAGAGGCCCTGTGGTAAGTGGCACTGATGGAAGGACAGTATCTGTAACAGCTGTTACAAATAAAAATCACTTAAATGTCTTCCTATTAGACACCTCTTTTTCTTAACAATTTCTCTACTCCTAAGGGTGGTGGCCCTGTCTGTGTCCTGCGCGGTGTTCAGCAGGGACAGCGTGCCCGGCTCTCTGGGCTCGCTCTCGGAGCGCGCCCGTCGCTGTTTGTGTTCCAGGGCCGGCGCTGTCGCGGCGCTGCCGTGCGAGCGGGCACGCACGGCTGCGGCACTGCTGCCCTCCAGCGGCCGCGGCAGCGCCTGCTCACCGCGCGGAAACCTGCTGGAAACAGAAACAAGCCGACACCCAGCTGTTCTTCAGCCAGCCCTCAGCTCTGCTGAGGTGTGGATGACACTATTCTCTTAGCCTTTTGGGTACTGCTTTGGCATAAATGGCTTGGAAGTGCTTTTAAGAAATGCAGGCAGATCAAACCTGAAACATTTTAAGAGTAGTTTCTATTCTATTCAGCATATTGCTGGCTAATTAATAGCCATTACTTATAAATGTAGTTGCATTGGTTGATGTGACTCTTATGTGCCACCAGTGTAAAGTTAAGATCTGATGCAGTAGGCAAGTGTTCAGGGACAGCTTCTCTGCAACAGAAATAAGAAGGTTTTGTTGGTTCTGTTGTGAGAAATACTTAAAAGTGCACCAAACCGCAGTACCTCAAAGGGTCAAATAACACAATTTTAAGTTAAAACATTTAAATGGTTTTGGGTTACTGCATAGCTTGAAATTGTTTCCCTGCTCAGCCCACTTCTTCTGAGGTTTCTGGGTGTGTTAATACAACATTTGATGCTCCAGATTCTCAGTTACTATAATATGACATTTTTGATGTTTTCAAGCACAAGTAGCTGGTAATTGTAGCTTGTCTGTAGGTACAGGAATTTGCATTCTGATCTTCCAGGAAACAAGCATTACAGTAATTGGTAGAAGGGAAAAAATGGTTTTCAGTGGTCTTTATACTTCTCTTTTATCCTGTTCACTTTAGTAACTGGGTACTGAGTCAAGATGTCTTTTCCTACCCTAAGGAGGGAAAGCCCCCTTCAGTTTTTGTCTCAAAGAGACCTCTGGAACCTTCTAGGAGAGATCTGCTCTGTTTATCTGAGAGAAGCTGGGAGCTTCCTTCCAGTGTTGAGTCAAGCCTCTGAGACATTGAGAAATGTAGAACTAAAACTGAATCTGCCCACTGTGACTGTTTCTAATTCGATTCCCAGGGGTGTTACTCTTCTTATGCGTTACGTGGGTCTGACAGGCAGAAAGCTGAAAGTTGTCTTGAAATATTTCAATCTTCAGTGTCCAAATTAAGTGTTCATGCAACAAAGCAGTGAATTGGAAATGTATGTACTTTCTTTGCTTGAGCACTTGTGTCTATCCACATTGTGCAGCACCATGCACAGTGGTTAGCTCAGATACTAGATGTGGTGTAGCTACTTTGCTTCTGTGGCAGACAAAAAATGGGGGTGTGGTTTTTACAAAGAACAGCACACCTAATTTTGCTGGATTACCTCTGTGTTTGAAGTCTTTATTTTGCAAAAGTGTTGTGCTATAGAAATAGTAGCCCTAGTATTTTTCAGCTGGTACCGTGTAGAATGGATGGATCCAATATTATAGCTCTTAATAAGCAGACAGTACCTGTAGAGAAAAAGTTCTTTTGGCTTCAACTATGCAGATGGGGAAACTGCTATTCTTTGAGGTATCATGAATGATAATTGTGGAAGTACTTTGAGAATCAAATCAGTTGCTGCCACAACTAACATAAGTGGCACAAACAGGCAGGAAGAAAGGTTCTTGGTTTTGTGTTGCACATAGATCAGGAAGCTAATCACTCTTAGATGTTAGTAGTATGGCCCAAGGCATATTTGGATATCTGTATAACGGCTTATTTATAGTAAAAAAATTCTTGACTAATTTGCTTCGCTTTAATGTAAAATTACCAATTAATAATTTTAACATGTGGTTTAATTCCTGCAAGGTGGTGAAACCTATCCCCGGAAAAGTAGATGGATCAGAAATGAACAAACTCTGTGTAGATCCTCAAGCCGAAGGACAAAGCACTGCTTCTTCACCTACGCAGAAAGGAAGACGTAGTCCTTCTCCTAGCAGCTCCTCTTCATCATCTGCTAGGACAGTTAAATCTGAGTCACCAGGTGTTAGAAGAAAAAGAGTGTCTCCAGTGCCTGTAAGTTGCAAGCTGTGATGTAATTTTCAGTTTGGCTATATTCTGCAATCTTTTGCTTATAGAGGCATTTGATCCACCCTCTGTAGAGCAAGATGCTGATATATAGAGGTTATTACAGGGTATCACTTGAGTGACATACATATCTCATGTGATATTTCTCATGTGTGTTTTCTTTTTCCTTCAATTCTGCTTTCATTTGTTATTGCTAGAAAATAAATGAAGAAATACAGATACTCAGTCATGAATACATGTATGTTCTGTTAGCTTGATTAGCATGAAGAAGTGCTGGTAATTTCTTTTTTTCTTTTTTCTTTTTTTTACTGTAACAGTTTCTCCTGCCTGTCAGTTCTCTGGGCAGGTATATTCCATTAAGGATAGGATTGTGGACGAGATTAAGATTCCTGGTATACTCTTGTGATCCTCTATTTCAGAACTGATCTTTATGCACAGATTAGGGAAGACATATTTATGTACATTGTTAGAAGTCTAAAATCACTATCACTGCATCCTAGAGAAGATCTAGAATAGAAAGTTTTGAGCAAGAGTAACTGGCTTAATTAAAGATGGAGAGTATATTTTGAGGAATAATATCTAACATGCTAGTTTGTTGTAAAAATGCTCATCAACAGTTAAATTCACAATGCAATTCACAGTGCAATTAGAGGAAAAATAAAATCTAATTGGTTTTATTATCAGATTGTTCTAAACAGGTTTTTCCAGTATCAGTTAAAACATATACTGCCATTCTTCTGAAATAGTGACAATTATCACAAGTTACAAGCACAGCAGCAGTAGTCCTTTCCTCTTGACAAGAGAAATTGAAAGGTTAAAAAAAAGAAAACAACTTGCCAAAATATTTAATTTTGTCTTTGATCCATTTTTACTTGGTTGAGGTTTTTTGTTTTATGTTAACTTTTCACATTAAAAACATTAAAAATACAGGTTATATTTTACTTATATGATGGACAGTGAATTCATTATTACTTTCATCCTAACATGAAATTCAGTGCATATAAATAAAAGCAGAAGATCTGAAAGGGGATGGAACCATTAATGCATCTCATAACGTTAAAAATGTGAAGAGTTTAAATGAAGAAAATCTTCCTAAAAGGTTTGGGCCATTGATTTTTTGATTATGGGGAAACAATATTTAAAAAACCCAAAAGCATCCTCAGCTAGAAGTTGCTTTCGTGGTGGAAAAAGCAGCAAGCTCTTTTTTTTTTTTTTTCTTTCCTTTGGAATTTTCTTAAACTTTTGATCTTTGAACTTGTATTCCCTTTTGTAAACTGTAGTCATACCTTTTTTTCATTTATGAAATACATTAGCATTACAGCCTTATATAATAATCTCTTTTATTGAGTAATAAGTCTCTGATTATCTTCTGATTGAATTATGTTTGATAATTCTATAGTAATATGGTAAGGCAGCCAAAGATGACATGAAAACAAGAAGCAATTTAAAAGACTCCTTTTATATCCCAATGTCAGAGAAGTTTCAGCTACAGAATTTCAGTTTTCTTCTGCCCTTGGGTTCTGGGCATGGGAGAAGAGTATTCCTTTTAAATCGTATAGGCTAGGAGATTGTAGTAGTTCCAGGTTTTGGGGACTCTTATTCTGGAAATAAATAAACCATACCTACTTAAACATTTCTCTGTCCTTTGAATGCTCATGACGGAGGCACTTCTGTAGTTTCAGAGCGGACGGATAACACCACCTCGACGAGCCCCATCTCCAGATGGCTTCTCTCCGTACAGCCCTGAGGAGACAAATCGCCGTGTCAACAAAGTGATGCGAGCCAGGCTGTACTTGCTGCAGCAGATAGGACCCAATTCTTTCTTAATTGGAGGTGACAGCCCTGATAATAAATACAGAGTGTTTATTGGGCCTCAGGTGGGGAACATTTTTGTCTTGTCTATAGCTTTTACCAATTCATAGTTAATCTCAGAAAACTATTTAAAGCCAGATGAAATCAACCAGTGATCACTGTTCTATAAAGTAGTGTTTCAAAGTTGCAATCTGTACTCATGGAATACCAAAATCAGCTTGTAACTTGTAAACTACATTTGTCTACAGTTTTTCTTTTTTAAAAGAAGAAAAGGCTCATTCCTGGAAGTGGCTCTGCACTATATGTCTTACATACTCTTGGCTAAAATTTGGCCACTTAATTCCTCTATTCATGGGATGTGTATATATGACAAACACATGACATAATTCCCTTAATAGTGTGATAATTTTGTTAATACCCATAATGAGGTGCTTTTCATAGGCTTTCTTGGTACTGATGTGATGCAGTACTGGGACACATCCAGGTTGGGTAAACAGAAGCATCTCATTTAAATATGATTGATGTCATATTGTGGATTTATGATAATATGTATAAATTCCTTCCAGTATGAAGCATAAAAATAGCTTCAGTTGATTAAAAAAAAAGGGGAGGGAGAGAGAAAATAAATTGAAAACTGGTGTCATAATTTTATACTTCCTCCTATGCATTTCTGAATAGTATTTTAGGAATTCTCTTTTTTTGTAAGTCCGTGCAACAGGGCATTTATGCCTACGTATGAAATTTTTTTTTTGTTGGGGGATGGGTAGTGTATGTTCTATGATACACTTAAATGTGGAAACCTACCAAGTCAGTAGAGCCTTAGCGTATACTTTTTTTTGCAGACTTGTAGCTGTGGCCGTGGGACGTTTTGTATTCATCTGCTGTTTGTTATGCTGCGGGTTTTTCAGCTTGAACCCTCAGACCCAATGCTCTGGAGAAAGACACTGAAGAACTTTGAGGTAATCAATTTCTAATAGATCTAATGACAGTCTAAAATACACTCCATAATGTCTTTAGCACACTATCTTAAAAATGCTGAAAACTGTTAGATTTCAAAGTGACAAGAAGTATATTTATATCTTTAATTCAGTCACAAGAGTTCTGTAAGTGGAAAAAATTATCTGCAAATATAAGACATAACTGCATAAATAGTAGAGAGCTGTAGTTCAGTGAGTGATTCAACTCTTGGGATTTTCTACTCAAATTTATAGATCTGTCTCACTGATTTGCTAAAAGGAAGAAAGAGTGGGTATTTTGAAGTGATTGTGTATTTACTTAGAGCTGTTATTTTCAACAAGCAGATAAGTTTTTGGTGTAAAATGTTTCTTGTGATCTTTTTAGTAGTAAGACTTCTGAAATTTCTGCTGCTACTGCTACTGCATTATTGTGAAGGTGAATAGATTTTTCCTGTTAGCAGTAGTTTACACTTTGGTAATATGACTTTTAATTACAAGCTATTCATAGCATGAATACGACTGTTGCTGTCTTTTTCTGATGTTAGGTTGAGAGTTTGTTCCAGAAATATCACAGTAGGCGTAGCTCGAGGATCAAAGCTCCATCTCGTAACACCATCCAGAAGTTTGTCTCACGCATGTCAAATTCTCATACATTGTCATCATCTAGCACTTCTACATCTAGTTCAGAAAACAGGTTAGTATTTTTTAAAGGAATTACAAGCTTTATTCTGTAGTTTCAGAATCACCTACATTCCTTTTGTTCAAAGCTGCTTTCATTTCAAGCCACTTTAAGTCTCTCTGCATTTGTAAGCTGTCAAGTCAAGCATACATTAGTCACTGTAGTACCAAGTGGGCATATTTATTTTGTAACTTCTGTTGGGAAAATGTTAAGCAGAGTTGTGAAAAGAATTTTTTTGACCCTATATGAATTTTGCGAAACAAACTTTTGAAATCTGAGTGCAAGACTGAAGCATATGTCAACTTTGGAAGCCTATTGTGTGCATTTTTTCAAATACAGCACTTGTGCAAATGCTAACAGAAGAATAAACATGATTTTTTCTTTGTCTCCTGTCCTGCTTTGGAGAAAAACTTGTGCCTCTGACAATACACTGAAAAATATTTAGGTAAATGCACTCTATGTAAACAAATACATAAATATAAAAACAGAAGTAAGCATATGTTTTTAAAACTACTTTATTAAAAATGGGTGATTAAATTATTTTAAGAGAGCTTTTAACATCCTAGTTTTATAGTTTGTACAATACTAAATGATGCCTTGTTTATGAATTTTAAGTGATGTGTTATTCTTTCATATTTTTTTCCTTGACTTGTACTTGAGTCACTTTTGTACATTCTTTTCCATGGTTTTGAAAATATACTGATTAACTTTTTAAACAAATAATTTGTGCTTGCATTATTTAGTGGGTAAACTGTACATCATTTAGAGAGGTCAGACCAAAGAAGGCAACCATAATTGAGGCTTTGTTTTGTGTGAAGTGGAATCTAACTTAAGGAGTACCTTGATACGTTACTTTGTGATAATGCGTATATAGTAAGGTTAATATAGTCAGACAGGTTTATAATTCCGATCTACAGACTGTGACATTAATTTTACTTCATCTTTTACTTATTTTTCCAAATTATGTCCAATAAATTGCATAAACAAAGCTGTAAATACATAATTACTCTGGCACTACTTATCTGGCAAGCCAGTTCCTTTTACATAGATACTTCGTGTAGGAATTTTTTTTTCTCCATAGGATTGTAAACTTCGCTGCCTTAGTTACCACTTTTTACAGGATGAAAGATTTTTCAGTTGTTTGCCAGTACACCTGATGAGACTGATTCACCCTGCAGTAATGATTCAATGAGAGAAGCTCCTGTTTTGTACAAATCTGAATTTGTATGGTATAGGTATTGAAGAACATTGAGCATCAGATTCATTTGAGATAGAAGTTTACTCAGTTCTGACAATTCCTGTGACTTGCAGTCATGTTTTGCTTACTGCTAATTCTTCAAAAATAAGTTTCTAATTAATAGATATATATATACATGAGGAAAATTATTTTTCAGTGTAAGCTTACTTTTGTGGATTTTTTTCATGGAACAATAGCTTTGCAACATTTGCAAAGAAACAGAAAGGAATATGTGTGTATAGAAATAATGCATGTACATGTTAATTTTATTTAAAAAATATATTGTTGGTGAACAAATGCAGGGTGCCTGCAAAGTTTTAGATGCACACCAACTATACCTTAAACTTTTTGCTATGAGTAATTAGGAGTTTTGCACATTTAAACAATATTGCAGAGGATTAAAAATCTGTGCTTTTCATTGCATGTTGTTTAAGTTTAGAAGAATTTTTTGAGATTTACCAATCTCTGGTTATATCAATTTAAAAATCAAAGTGGAGAAAAATAAAATAGAAACAAGTAAAACAGGGAAAACAGGGTTTTTTCTAAATGTCTATGTGTGACATATATGTTAGTGTTCATGTGAATCTATTCCATCAGTTTCTGTTACTGGCAGAAAATTCTTGAGTAGTTGTTTATTTTTTGAGGTCTACTATGTTCATCAAAGAGTATTTACAGTTTCCTGTAAAGGGCTAAAGACTGCCTTGTGACTCTATATTCTGAAAGGAATGTGATGAAAAAGAATGTGGGTAGCTTTCAAAATACAAAAATTCCTTAATGTTTCAAAACCAAATGATAAATTAAAAAGTGAAGGTTGGTTTGTTTAAAGAAGCCTTAGGGGAAAAAAATGTTTAGTACCCAAAGCTGGGCCTTTCAATCTCTAATTGGTATCTGACCTAGTTTGAAAAGATGTCATGCGTTTTGTGACTTTCCCTTTCATTTCAACAAAGTGTTGTCTGTACTCAGTGCTTCTAAAAATCTGGTTGCTTACTTATTCAGACCAAGGTTTAGGAGAATGAATCATGAATAGGCTATAGTTATCCAGAAGTGACTGTTCCAAACTGGAAGTTAATTTTTTTTCACTGTTTAAGCCTGTTCTGAATTCTGATATGCCTCTTCTACAATCACAAATGTCTCTTTTCATAGTATGAAGGATGAAGAAGAACAGATGTGCCCTATTTGTTTGTTAGGCATGCTGGATGAAGAGAGTCTAACTGTGTGTGAAGATGGCTGCAGGAACAAATTACACCACCACTGCATGTCAATATGTATGTTATCTTTGTTTTGTAAAGTTCTGGTGACTCTAAATCTGCAGAAGTATTAAAGCTTAGTATGAGTTTGGGTTGTTTGTTTTATTTTTAATAAAAGAAGCAGAAATCTGCACTTAAATGGTAACTGGTAACTCTGAGAATTTGGTATCATTCAGGTACTATTGATACACCTTATTTTACCACTTACTCACAAATCAAGTTTGTAATTCAGTGCTCTGATAGAGAAGTTACCTGCAGGTCTAGAGGTTTAAGCTTCTCTTACCTGAATGAAAAGATTATGTCCAATTAGAAGAAGGTTAGGAATGGCCTTTTAGTTCCCTGTGACTTGTCATTAGAATGCATGAAAGTCATATACTGTCAGCTTGGATTGTATAATGAATTATGAAGTATGTTTATATAATACACTAAATAAAGTATGTAAGTATTTACGGTTTGCATTAACAAATAAAATTTTCCTTTGTTTGTGGTACATAAGGACTTGAATTTCAGTTCATAACTAAAAATATTAATTGTAATACTGAAGTGAAACATTTCTTCATGCAGAAAAAGATGTTTAAGCACCCATATTTTAATGTTAAAAGTGGCTCAGTTCAGAAGTGTTTATTATGAAACTGATGGTCTTCAGTAAAACTTAGAAATAGTTATGCCATTTTCTGGTTTTGTATGCTGTAAAATTTATGTACGTGTTATCCTGTTGCTGTATTCCAGGGGCAGAAGAATGCAGAAGAAACAGAGAGCCACTTATCTGTCCGCTTTGTAGATCTAAATGGAGGTCTCATGATTTCTATAGGTGAGGATTCAGTTGGTGTATAATAAACTGTTTCTGGACCTTTCATTTCTGAATATGCTAGAGTACTTACCTCAGATGTTTAATTTGTTAATCTGTGTTATTTGTTCTTGATCTGTAGTCATGAATTGCCAAGTCCTGTGGATTCTTCTGTTCTCCGTGTGGTTCAGCAACAATCTCAGCAGCAGTCTGCAGCTGGATCACAGAGAAGAACCCAAGATAGCAATTTTAACCTTACTCATTATGGAGTCCAGCAGATCCCTTCTACATATAAAGATTCAGCTGAGCCATGGATTCAGGTAATTTTATTTTGTAAAAGACCTAACAGCCCTTAGAGTGTAGAGGTGGGTTCAGCTGAATGTGGGTCACACACTTAAAAATGAGACAACTTGTATTTCTTTTATTGGTGCCATTATTTTTGTGTGGTATAGCCAGACCTTGATTTCAGGACTGTTAATATCAATGTCTAGAAACCAACTTCATACTTAATAATTAAAATTCAAAGTGAATTAAACCAGCCACACAGTTGTCCTCCCACTTCTCCTAACAGAGTTTTTACAGAACCAGTAGTATATAATTTATGATGTTTTATTTCTACCACAGAATCTGTTTAAGTCACTGTACTTTTGGACATATTTTTGATGTCAGTCTTGATGATTTTTAACCAGAAACATCTGTCCTCTTTTTGATTGTTGTTGTTAGGTACTTAAGTTGCAGCATTATTTATTTTGATTCCTGTTATGCTGCTTTCTTCCTTGGCAGGTGTTTGGGATGGAGCTAGTTGGCTGCTTGTTTTCTCGAAACTGGAATATACGAGAGATGGCACTTAGACGTCTTTCCCATGATGTTAGTGGTGCTCTATTACTGGCTAATGGTGAAAGCACTGGAAACTCTGGAAGCAGCAATGGAAACAACACAAGTGCTGGAGCTCTCGGAGCAGCTAGTGGGTCATCTCAGACCAGTATCTCAGGAGATGTGGTGGTGGAATCCTGCTGCAGTGTGCTGTCCATGGTCTGTGCCGACCCTGTCTACAAAGTGTATGTTGCTGCTTTAGTAAGTAGTTGTTTACTTGTTGTATTCTACTAAGTTCGTAGTTACTTCCTTTTTGAAGGGGGAGGGAATCAGGAATCCCAGTGATTGTTGTTGAGCACCACTGATCACTTTTAAATATCATTTGAAAGTGGGATGATCAAAATACTCATAAGTGAAAGGACATGACTTCACTGGCACTTGCCACAGTGCTAAGTATTGACAGTATTTGTATGTCCTTTCACTCTCAAAGAGGAGGTGACTAACTCTAGCAGTGAATATGTCATAAGCTATTTATCCTTTGAACATTTCACTGACATTTTGAACACAATTTATGTAGAACCTAATTTGCAACTCTTTAATGCTTATTTGCATCTCTTTAAAAAAAATAAAAATTGTGTAGCTAGTACATTGGATT
>VXBT01001403.1:43742-67234 GCA_013400235.1 Oriolus oriolus
GAGCCATGCTGGTGTACACTCCTTGTCATACTCTAGCAGAGAGGACTAAACTACAGCGACTTCTCAAGCCAGTTGTAGAGACAATACTAGTTAAATGTGCAGATGCTAACAGGTATGGTGTCTCGTGAACTTCATTTTGGATTGCTACTGAAATACCTTAAAGCTTCATTTGTTGCTATTTATTTGGAACTAGTTGGTGTTCAAATGTGTGGATTGTAAATACATATCATTGTTTTGCTATCCTAACTGCTGCTGCTGGCAGACTTCTGGCTTGAAAGATGTAGGTTTTGAAGGCAAGTTATTGTATACTTTGTTTTCATAAGGGCTTCCCCCCCCCCCGCCATAAAATAAAGGGCAGTCATGAACCCATCCCTTCCATCTCTGTTGCTATTGATTTGGTCTAATTCTCATGACTCTCCTTAAAGCTATTAGCAAGTACTCCTTCCTCAGTAGTCTTCCTGCTTCAGCAAAAGTTGTTACACCTTTGTGTAAAAA
Organism: Oriolus oriolus; assembly: GCA_013400235.1. Lineage (NCBI taxonomy): Eukaryota > Metazoa > Chordata > Aves > Passeriformes > Corvidae > Oriolus > Oriolus oriolus. The sequence continues at coordinate 44,238 of VXBT01001403.1, forward strand.
GTTTATTACATCTTTGCCATGAAGTAGTAGCAGTAATTTAACATTTGTGACTTGTAATTCAGAGTGTAATGTTAGGAGATGACTATTCAGAGTGAATTGCCCTTGGCTCGAGTCTTCCTGTCCTAGGCTACCCTGTTTGTTCTGCCAGGTCAACCATTTCTTCTCATGTACTGTAAAGTAATGCAAAACTCCACCAGCTTGAGTTTTGTCTCTCTAGGTTTAGTTTCTAAGCAGCATTTCTTCTGAAACTGCAGAGATCCACCAGCAATAGTCTAGCAAGAGAATATCTAAAGTTAAAGTAGTAAGTGAAATAGAACTGGTTTTATGCATTTGGCTACATTTTGCAAGAGAATGAGATGATTTGGGGTTTTGTTTGTATATTAGTGATAGACATTACATTTCTGGAAGTATCCTTGCAAAAATGTTGCAACCACTGGTAGCTTACAAAGAGTGGATTATAGAAATGTACTGGATTGAATAAAGTGAGGTGAAATCATTTCACACACAGTTCCTAGCTGATGATTTTTTAAGTATAGTGAATAGAATGTTTCTCCTTGAAAGCCTTTGCTATAAAGGAATTCTTTTTTTTGTTTTAATTTCTTACAGTCGAACAAGTCAACTTTCAGTCTCAACACTATTGGAGATGTGTAAAGGTCAAGCAGGCGAGCTCGCAGTTGGGAGAGAAATACTTAAATCTGGTAATAATAACTCTTCATATACAGTTAAATTAAGTTACAAGCAAAAAATACTAGAATTTATCTAGTACAAGCATGGCAAAGAGAACAGTATTCCTCGCAGCAGTTCAGAGAGGGGTTAATTTGGGGAAACAATGAATAATTCTATATGATGCAGTTCTGATTTTCATGTAGACTGTGAATCTAAGACCTAATCTTCATTTTATCAACTTTTTAATAGGATCCATTGGTATTGGAGGTGTTGATTATGTCTTAAATTGTATTCTTGGAACTGAAATCGAATCTAGCAACTGGCAGGCACTGCTTGGACGACTTTGTCTAATAGACAGACTCCTGTTGGAATTTCCTGGTGAATTTTATCCCCACATTGTCTGTGGAGATGTCTTGCAGGCTGATACTGTAGTCGACAGGTACTTGCTTGTACTATACAAATGTTACTCTTTGTAGTTGAATTTGTTGGTAGTGATTTCATTAAAAAAGGAGTTGTTCTAATTCCTGTAAACAAATAACATGTACTTCTATGCAAAGTGTTCTTGCTTTATGGAGTAAATAGTTGCCTTTTTAAAAACTTCTGACATGTGAAGCATTTTTGAAGAATCAATGCAATGATAAATCTCCTTCCTACTTCAGAACTGAGAGCTAAATACATTATCTTGAAATGGCTTTTTTGGTACTGATTAACTAGAGCATGTCAGTGTATAAAAGACCTCTTTTCTTTTTTTAGGTATAAGAAACTTCTCTCCCTCTTAAGTTTCGCCTTGCAGTCCATTGACAATTCCCACTCAATGGTTGGCAAACTGTCGCGGAGAGTATTTTTGAGTGCAGCAAGAATGGTCGCGCGAGTACCCCACGTTTTTGTGAAGCTGTTAGATATGTTGAGTGTGACAAGCTCAACTCATTATGCAAGGATGCGTCGACGTCTCATGGCAATAGCAGATGAAATGGAAATTGCAGAAGCCATTCAGCTGGGCATGGAAGGAATGCACTCTGGGGAATGCCGACATGAAGACTTCTTACAGCTACCTGTGCCAGATAACTCTCCAGAAACTACAGAAAATAATACTCCTAACAATACTGTCCAGTTATCAGGGAAGAGTGGGAAAGGTTTAAGTGATAGAAAATTGAGTGCCACTCCAGATGACATTTCTGAGATGCTAGCTGGCCTTGCTGTGGGACTTCCTGTTTCATCCGTAACCACTGAGCAACCAAAACCAGCCATTCAAACAAAAGGAAAACCCCACAGTCAGTGTGTGAACTCTTCTCCCTCATCCAGTCATTCCCAGTCACTATTCCCAACACTTCTGTCTCCATCAAACCCATCTGTACCAGCTGGCACTGTAACAGATGTCTCTAAACTCAGACCTCAGGGATTTGTTCCCTGCAAAATCCCCTCACCTTCTCCTCAAACACAGCGGAAACTTTCTCTCCAGTTTCAGCGAAACTGTTCTGAAAACAAGGAATCTGAGAAACTTTCTCCGGTTTTTACCCAAGCCAGGCCATTGCCATCCAGTCATGTACACAGGCCAAAGCCATCACGACCCACCCCAAGTGATGTGAACAAGCAAGGAGAAACCTTAAAAAGCAGTATGACACTTGACCTGAATGATATTTCACAGTGTGATGGCAATAGCAGTGCAGTTATACCAAGTGAAGAGACAGTGTTCACACCAGTAGATGAAAAGTGCCGGCTGGATGTTAATGCAGAGCTCAATTCCAGTATTGAGGACCTACTTGAGGCCTCCATGCCAACAAGTGATGGCACAGTTACATTCAAGTCTGAAGTTGCAGTTCTTTCTCCTGAGCGGGCAGAAAATGATGATACTTACAAAGATGATGTAAATCACAATCAAAAATGCAAGGAGAAGATGGAAGCTGAAGAGGAGGAAGCTTTAGCTATTGCTATGGCTATGTCAGCATCCCAAGATGCCTTGCCAATAATTCCTCAACTACAGGTCGGAAATGGTGAAGATATCATAATCATTCAGCAGGATGTAAGTATACGTATGTGAATTTAGCTTGTCTCAACTGAGGGCCGCTGAAATTACAAAGCAGTGCTTTTATGTTTAAGAAGTGATAGAAGACATGAAGGTGCTCAATACCCTTTCATAGGAAATCAAATATGAACAGTCTGCCACTTGAGGGTGCTAACAGAATCCTTCCACGTTATTAACAAATTCAGAGAAGGTGTTTGGAAGAGAAACAGCATATCATGTATCAACACTTAAAGTGACAAATAAGGACGTGTAAAATTGGGGAAACCAGGAAGTAAAACCAAAATTTTTAGCAGGAGTAGAACTGTACGGAGTCCTAATTTACTTTGAAGGCAATTGTACAAAACCAAACTAATTTCTGAAAGAGCGGGAAATGATCTTGTTGTCTTCCTATCTTGAGAGAAGATGAGAGATACTTCAGTAGTCTGAAAAAAAATACATATATATTTGCAAATAGCCAAAAAGCACAGGAAATAAGACTAGAGAAAGGGGTATTTTATTTGTGATCCTTTGAGGTAACAACATGTAAAGCATAAAATGGAAGGGATAAATTAAATAGAAAACAACCTGATTTTGGTTCTGTTTACTGTAGGTGCAAGCTAAAGCCTTAACTAGATGTGAGACTAGGAACAGAGAAAAAATCATGTTCCTACTTGTGTCCTCTAATCTTGCCTTTCACCTTCACCTAGTAACACAGAGGAAGCTCTGTTTCTGCATATAGTAGGAGTATGTGGGTTACAGAATACTCTGGTGCTCTAATCTCAGCTGAGATCTATATAACAAGCAGTACAAAGAAGTGTAAGGGAGAGGAGAGGCATATATGCTTGGATATTTCCTAACACTTTAGAATGTCTCTATTTTAGATGCATGTTAGTAAACTTGGAATTGATTCTGAATTTAATTTGCAGACACCAGAAACCCTGCCTGGACATACCAAAGCAAAACACCATTACAGAGAAGATGTGGAATGGCTTAAAGGTCAGCAAATTGGTCTTGGAGCTTTCTCTTCCTGTTACCAAGCTCAAGATGTGGGAACAGGGACGCTAATGGCTGTAAAACAGGTAAATACTTCAGGAAAGTACCTCCCTTGCTTGTGTTTGCTCTCACAGACCTCTTGTGTTCCTGCTTCTTCTACTCCCTATTACGTGTTCTGACATAGTACGTAATTAAAAAACCTTTATGTGCATGGTATTAACCTAATATATGCAAGTTTTTTCAATTCTTCTTAAAGTGAAAAAAAAAAAATGCCCTTTTTTCTATGACGATTTTCTCCCATAGTTCTTAGCGTGTGTTTTTGCTTCTATCAAGTTCATAAATTGGTGGCTGAGTTAGGAATGGAGCCCAGATATCTTGATTCCAAATTAATGCCCTAGATGCAAGATAGCTATTTAAAACAGTTTCCCCTCACTTGTCAAGAATATTTTTCCTAAAACTGTAAATAGAGGAAATAAAGTTTAATGTTTGTTTCCTCTGATTCAACTTTGCTAACTAACTAAAACCAACTTGGAGGCAAGTATTCTTACTATTTAAATTAATACAGAAGTGTGGCTGAGAAGAGGCCGAAATGCACATGCTTCAGTCAAGACTTTTGAAAGTTTTAAGTGTGAGTAAATTGTTCACACTAGAGCTGCCCTAGGGCTGAATCAGTAGTAACAAAACAAAAGGAATTTTAGTCCAAACACTCTCTTATCAGTTCTACAATGATTTTATATCTATGGAATTGATTAAATGTTTTGAAATTGCTCAAGAAAACAGTATCTGCCACCAGCTATTCCTCCTTTGAAACTCCTTTGCTTGTGCAAAAGTGGGACTGTCCATGTGGTCCTGGAGAGATGATGATTGTGATGCCTGGGGGAAATTCCCTGCAGCACACCATTATTTCATGTTTCGTATGGATCAGAGATGAGATTGGCTGTTCTTCTGTTCCATTACTTCTGATCTGTCATGTTCTCCCCTCAGTTGAATTTATGTAACAGCTTTAGTTATGAAATATTTATCATTTAACTGGTAAAATTTAATAAATAACACTCTGGATCCTATTTCAGGCCTTATCTTTCTTCCTTTTCCACAATATCTGGAAACCAAGGCGTTTCTTGTAGTTTAAACAGAGGAGAGAACAGGGATGTTTCCCCGCTCTGTACTTGGAGAGGTTTTTGTTTTTGTTTAGAAGAGCGCTCTTAATTTTCTGTGACTGTCTCAGATGGAGATACGTTCTCAGCTGATGGGGTTGGAGTATAATAGTAGTTCCAGATGGTGAAAACCATCCATTCTTTTTGCTGTACTGAAGGAGGATTACAGGAGTTGTACTTAAATTAGGTAAGTCTGAATACCATATTTCAAAACAGGTGACATATGTCAGGAACACATCATCTGAGCAAGAAGAGGTAGTTGAAGCACTGAGAGAAGAAATAAGGATGATGAGTCATCTGAACCATCCTAACATTATTCGAATGTTGGGTGCTACATGTGAGAAGAGCAACTATAACCTCTTTATTGAATGGATGGCAGGTAAACAACTGGTGAAAATACCATTTGAGTCTTGAAATACGTAGTTTCATAGTGGATTTTGCATCGCTTGAGGTTGTGAATTTATATTTTCATTGCTGTGTTGGCAATCAGTATAAAGGCCTACTTACAGAATAGCTGAAGTGGTCATAGCAATATTCTTAATGCTGCATGTTTTTGTGATTTGAAATTTTCCATACCTAACCTGTCACACAGTTAAAGCAGTTGAAAACCCTGAAGAAAGATTCTGTTACTTTTCCTTCCATTTTTGACTCTAAGTGAGAAGTTACAAATTTTGATTTATTTCCAGTTGAAGTGACTGTCTCTCAAACTTTTGCATTTTCAGTGTATCTGTGTAGCTTTAGGTTACTATTAAAAAATAACTTTGCTAGAAGGTTTTGAATACCTGTCACTTCTTTTTGTCCTAAGCTTTTTCTTAAAAATTTTGTCAGGTGACATACAGAAGCATTTAAGAACTGAAAAGTAAGTTTCAAATAATAAGTAGTTAGTAGTGCTTTGGGAAAAATTAATTCAAGTCTTAAATCTCTTAACTGGTAATTTAGTAAAAAAATTTGATAGCTTTTCATAGGTATGTAGTACAGGGACAAGAAAAATCTCTTTTTTTTGAGAAGTAGTTTTATTAATTTTATGAATGTGATTATATGTTGCTGCCATCCAGTTACCAAGACTAGATTTGGTGTTTTATACATCATTATTTCCTGTAAAAGGAAAATTTCACCTTAACTTATGGTCAGAGTGCTAACATGCAAAGCCCCCAACTATGTGTCATTACAAGAAGTAGTGCAAGAAATATTTCTCAAAATTAAGAGTGTTAAACTTTTTAAGTGTAGTTTTTTTCTGAAATACTATTATTTCGATAGTGAAATGTCAGGAATTGTATTTACCTCATTTGAGCCCAGATTACATTATAATACTTTGAGAGACAAATTGGAAATCCAAAATCTTCAGAATCTATTACGAATTTTGGAAAATAGATGATACTGCTTTTTCTTGCTTGTCTGTGTAGTTCTATGGATTGGATAATAACAAAAATTACAATATTAAGAGAGAATTCTTGTTGGAGGTTGCACTTATCTGTTGCCTCAAAGAAAGCTGATGTTCTGCTGTTCACATGTTAATGTGTAGATAAAGTGTTGTTTTTAAGGAAGTATAAGATTATTACAAAGCATGAAGACTTTTGTCTTAGAAATTTACAGTTCCATGTAGAAAGTAATTGAGGAATGAACTGTCACTTTTTGCCTATGAAAGTATTTTAATTTTTGGGTGGTAGGGGAAGGAGAAATCTAGTTTATAAATGAGGAATACTAATATCAAGTTCCAGTTTTAGCATGTAGTGTTGCACTCTGTTAACAGAAAAGTGTAAATGTTGATAGAATGTACTGTTTTATCTTTTAGGGGGTTCAGTTGCTCATTTGTTAAGTAAATATGGAGCCTTCAAAGAATCGGTCATTATTAATTACACAGAACAACTGTTACGTGGCCTTTCTTACCTCCATGAGAATCAGATAATCCACAGAGATGTTAAAGGTGAGCATTACTGATAATTTCTTCTAAGAAGTATTCAGAAAGCAGCATTTGTTTTGGCCTGAGAGCTGTTCAGTCTCTCAGATACCATCTCAGGAGTGGTATTTCTATTGGGTTTATTTGATCATTTGTGATCATTCTTAAGAAACTCTATTGCTGAAATTAATCAGAATGCTATTGAAATTAATCAAAATGTTCATAGCAAGCTTGGGGATATTTGCTACCTGTGCCAACAGTTTAGAAAAATTGTCTTTCTCAGTTAGTAAAAATAAGATATTAAGTTGCCATACAGTTTTAAAACTACTGCTACTTAAATTAATGTAAATGTTTACACTGAAATGATAGTAAAATCTGTGAACAAGCCAAGATAAAGAGGCCAGATTTCTAATGTATGGAAACATTGTGATGAGTTTTCTTCCTTCATCCTAATTGAACATAAATACAGTTATACTCTGAGTAAAATGTGGACTGAACTTTACCCTTTGATGTCACTATAGTTGTCCATGAACTAGAGATATATTTATATAAGTAGCAACATATCGATGGCAAATGTTTGTCTTTACTAATTCTTTTTGAAATAGTAAAACTTTCAATTGCTCTGTAATTCTCCTTAAAGCAACTCAAGGTTGCTTGATAATGAAATAACTTTAAATTTCATGAGGAGCCACAGGCAAAGAGCCTCCAAGGCTTTAGGTCACCATTTTCTTCCATTATACCACCTCCAGACATTGTTCCAGAATCCTCTGTGTTTGCCCTACTTTGAAAGTTTGATTGCTTCTCAATCTCTTGAACAGCCTCAAGCTGTGTGCAGTATCATTCAGGCATAACAGAAAAGTGAGGTTATTAGACTGTATCCTTGATTTTTAGATTTCCTTGATACTGGGGTGGGGAATGTCAACCTATTTCGTACTTTGAAGTGAGGGAGGAAAAGTGTCAAATGTCTGTTCATCCTTTTGCCTTTAATACAAAACCAACTAGTAGTATTTTTATTGTGCTGTTGACAGGTGCCAATTTGCTAATTGACAGCACAGGTCATAGATTAAGAATTGCTGATTTTGGAGCTGCAGCCAGGTTGGCATCAAAAGGAACTGGTGCTGGGGAGTTTCAGGGACAGTTGTTGGGAACTATTGCATTTATGGCACCAGAGGTAAGAAACCAATTTTTAAAGTTATTTCAAAAAGTTTGTTTGAACTCTTTAAGCTAATTCATGTAGCCAAATAACAGAAAATTGCTGTATGTTTTAAATGCCTTTGTTCTCAAGATTAGGAATGATTCCAACATGGCAATCATGACATTTCTTTCTTGCTGCCAATGTTGTTTTAAGTAGTTTGCTGCAAGATACAATTATCACGAGTGTTGTTACTAACGCCCAAATGCCTATCTGCTCAAAAGCTAGCCATTGCAAGGTAGTTTGCTTGCCACTTGGTCAAGTATTGTATTTACTAGATCTCTAGACCTGTGTAAGTCTTGTAGCATTTACATCACTGCTCTTAGCCTGAAATGTTAATCTGAATAAACTTGTTTGGTGACATTTTGGGGTTTACTTCTAAATGACTTAGAGCTAAGAGACTTGGAAGCATATAATCTGATTTTTGATGTCTGTCTGTTCAGGTCCTGAGAGGTCAGCAATATGGAAGGAGCTGTGATGTGTGGAGTGTTGGTTGTGTTGTCATAGAAATGGCTTGTGCTAAACCTCCCTGGAATGCAGAGAAGCACTCCAATCATCTTGCTCTGATATTTAAGGTGATGTATTTTGTTACTATCAATATACTACAAAAGATGCCAAGTAATCTTGTATATAGCAATGTGAATTTTAGAAAAGTGTGCATGTAGCAGAGGTTGTTGCAATAGCTTTTTTTTTTGTGTTGGAGGTACTAATACAGAAGCAGTACTGGTACCAGTATAACCATACTTGCTTCTTTAAAAAAAACCAAACAAACTGATACTAAAAAAAAGACACTAATACAAAAATACTCAAAATCATAGAATTGTAGAACATTTTGTGTTGGAAGGGACCTTAAAGATCATCTAGTTCTACCTTCCCTGCCATGTGCTGGGGCACCTTCCACTACAACTGGCTGCTTGCTCAGAAGGGTCTGTTCTAAGATATAAAAATATAGTGTAAAAGGCTGAAAAAAAATAGAGGAATAGAGTTGATCTTTACATTCGGCAGAAGATTGGGATTTGAACTTTTTCTTACAATCCTGTAAAATACACAAGCTTTATTTACCATAAACCATTTCTGTATGTATTCATATTTCACAGTGAGGCATGTTCTTTTGTAAAAGCCTAATGTCCCATGATCAGATTTTGCTGAAAGATGTTTTCCATTATGCCCTACTACGTATGGTTTTTGCCCCTTCCTTTTCTAGATTATTCATCTTGGCGTTCATGTTTCTTACTAAAATCAATTAGTTATGTTTAATTCTGGCGGTCCAGTTGAACTGTAGGCATGAATGAAGAAAATACTGCTGCAAGTGAAGACAGTGTTTGCAGAAAATAGACATTGCACAGCAGTATTCAGATATGTTCTAAGTAAAATCAGTTGTGATAAGAGGTGCAATTGTCTTGGTTCTGTCTCTGTGAAACGGGTGGTGCCACTCTGGTGTTCTCAGTCATCCTGCCTTAATCTGATCTAGATAAATTAAAATTATTTGGCTGGGAGAGGTCTGTGTCTCTCTGAAACATACTGGCCTTTGGGGTGGTAGCATAAATACAGTAAAGGCAGTGCAAGAAAGCACACCCAGTTTAACATGTTGTAGTGTAACATCATGCAGTTTAATCTCTCTCCATAGTGACTTATGCCACTTAACAGTGAAGGCAGCTGGTAGGCTAAAGAATGCCCATATGTAAGAGCTTTTTTTTTTCCTGTGGTCTGCTCAGAGATGATCACTGCAGGATCTTGCTGTAAGAAGAAAATCTAGAGAAAAGTGTAAGGAGAAAGTCAAACTGAAAAGCAATAGGTGTAAGGACAGTAAAGTGAAAGTAGTAATGTAATCTTCAAATTGCAGTAGGAAACATGCTGAACGCAGAAGAGTTCATAAATCTAACTCATCAGCTGAAATTATCAGCTTGTGGAATGTTTTTGAGGTAGAAGGAGGGGCTTAATCACTGACTTCTAAAAAATTATTTCCCCTTGTTCAGATTGCTAGTGCAACTACTGCTCCATCAATCCCTACACATCTGTCTCCGGGCTTGAAAGATGTGACTCTTCGGTGTTTAGAACTTCAACCTCAGGACAGACCCCCTTCAAGGGAGCTGCTGAAACACCCAGTCTTCCGTACTACATGGTAGCTACTTATGTGTAAGGCTGAAATACTGAAGAAAATGCTACTGAATATACAATAACTGTCTTGCAGTGCACTTAAGTGCAGCAAATTTTATTATTCTGCTGGCCTTAATGATAGATACATCAAGAACATAAGGCCAGTGGAGGACCCTACCTAAGTATGTGATTGACAAATCAAGTTCTTTACCTAAGCTCAGTATGCAACATTTGACAATTCATGCAGAGATTTGTAAACTGTGCCTTTTCAAACATCTGGCTCTATGTTAACACAAAAACATTTTTCCTTAAATCTGCATGATTATTTAGCAGGTAAGTGATTTTTATTTTATTTAGAGCACTTTTTCAGCAGTATTAGAAGCTGAGAGGCTCAAGATCTATTTTAATATAGCAATCACTGTTCAATTTCACATGTAGATGCTCTGCAATTAGTAAGTTTTCAGTGCTGGTTAAAAGGACATTCTGTATCTGTCCCTTTTAATTACATGATGTTCTCTGAGTAACAAATCCAAATATTGATGGAAACTTTAAAAAAAGCATTTTGCCTTCCTATGAAGTAAGAGCAGGCACTCATGGTTCACTGTGCATTTACTGCTGGCCATGTAATTTCTTTTGAAATCAAAGTTTTTCTTTGTATTTTTAACTTTCATGAAAAGGGGATATTTTAAAATAGTCTTTAGAAAAAAAAGATGCAAGCTGTGTCGTGGAATATTTTCCTGACACAAGAGTTTTAAAACCAGATTTTCTGGAGATCTGGGATAAAATGCCACCTTCAACAAAGATATGTTGAAGGCTCTGATAGTATAGGTTATTTAATAAACAAGATTGTTCTGTATAAAGCAGCTTAGTCTGAATCATGCTAGAAGTTGTTGAGCCTTTTTTTTCATATAGCAGTTTCTTCTGGCAAATCGTGTAGAGAAGTTTCATGTCAAAGGCCCCCCAAACAAAGCTCCCATTAAAGTTTTTATGGGAGACTTTGGCATGTACTTCAGTGTGAGCAGGTGCCAAATGAGCAAATCTCATTCTTTGTGTAAAGAAACTGAGGTTACATTCTCTACTGATAATAAGTTTTACCTGCTGTTTTCCTTCTGCCGTACATCATCTATTTACTGTAGCCATTAGTGATAATTTAATTTGAAAATGTTAAAAATATTACCGTAAGAAAGGTATTTATTTTAACAAGAAACAAGCTTGGACTTGAAGATCAAGATAAAGTAAAATGTGAAGTAAAGCTTCACCTGTAGTGCAAAACTTGTTGGTTTTTAGGAGTTGTGGGGGTTTTTTTTAAACAAGTTTTTAAAATTATTTTAAAGGCAGGTTTTTAGATTCTGATGCATGTAATTCTGAAGGAAAATGGCAGCTTTTTCTTTTGCTTTTTTAAAAATGGGGATCTTTTTTAATCTAATACTGATTGTGTTTAATCCATTTTGAAAAAAATACTGTTCATGTTATAACTCTTCAGAAGCCAGTTGGATTGTTGGACTCATATAGAATTGGTTATTTTAAAAGACTCAGGACAAACTAAATAAGCTATAGTACCTTTAAAGTGTATAATACAAATTGGAAGTAAGACATCTTAAAGATAAGTTTACATGAATTATAGTGCTCATACTAATAAAAAAAACCAACGAACCCATGTCATTAGTTGTGAATGTGTTTCTTTTGGAAATATTACATTCCTTTGTTTTTGAAGATTGGCAAACTTTGAAGAGTTAAAAAGATAATATTGAAATGTGAAGTTTGGTAGCTCTGTTTTGTACTTGACTTTTTTTTTTTTTTTTGACCACTTTAGAATTTCTCATTCTAATAAGATTGTTTCCAAGTCTTTCTTATGTGCAAGCTTTAAAAGGATGCACTCTTGCCAATTCATGTACTGGAAGATCAGTTGTCAGATTAATACTGTTTCTGGCAGAAATGTAAACTGTATAAACTGATGAACCTCAGCTAATCAGTATTACTATGTAGATCACCATGCCTACCACATTTCAAACTCAAACTGCCTCTTAGGTGTCCAAATGCATTTGTTTGAGTTTGCATTTCCCTCGGCTTGCTGGTAATTGTGGTGTTTTTAAAATGGAGATGTGATGTAATATTCTTATTTTCTTTGGATCAAAGCTGGACTGAAAATTGTATTGTGTAATTATTTTTTGTGTTCTTAATGTTATTTGGTACTTAAGTTGTAAATAACGTCTACTGCTGTTTATTCCAGTTTCTACTACCTCAGGTGTCCTATAGAGTTTCTTCTACCAAAGTTCACTTTCACAATGAAATTATATTTGCTATGTGACTGATTCCTAAGACTTCCAGGGCTTAAGGGCTAACTTCTATTAGCACCTTACTGTGCAAGCAAATTTTACAGAAATCTCTGGGTTAAGAAATTTGGCTTCGTTGTATCCTTTGTTATTTTAAATATATCAAGATATTTTAATTAAAAGTTTTTACCCCATTGAACCAATTTTATATAGTATAATTTGTACGTATTTTCGTGGTTTTTGTCTTTATAGTAAATAAAAGTTTTTGAACAAACTTTCTCCTTTGCTTACTGTAAAGATGAACACAATTGTTTTACTGATGGGAATAAAATATTTCTGATACACTTCACTGTTTATACACAATTTCCTACATCACACTTGATATATCAAGACTTAGGTTCTAATATTAAATGACACAAGTGAATGAGTACTGGCCTATATATCTTGGCTGAATTAATAAAGAATGCTTAAATAAAGGGCAGCAACAAAGACTAATTTTTTTTACATTAATGATAAAGATAGGAACTTCTCTTATGACAGCACTGTTATCTACAAACCTCACTTCATTATGCCTTTAGGCCAAGAATTAAATGTCAAAATTTTGCATTACTGCAAATGTAACAATTACCTATTCAGGTGAGCTGATTTCGTTAGGTCATTTCTGGAGCAATTGAAGTGTATGTTTGAAGTTATTCTGCTGTTTTATGTTTTTAGTGAAATTATTCTGTTGCTTGAGATTTTAATAGCAAACATAAGCCTTTCCTTAATCAGGCAATCCATGTATTGCAAAGCTAGGGCTTGTTTCTGTTCGTGTCTTTCTCCAGATATTTTTGAAATTTAAAAAATTAATTTTTTTAATGGAAACAGGTTTCAACTATAGATTTTTTTTGTGACTATAGATTCTGTATTTTGAAGGATTGCACTTTTTTATTGTTTCCATTAGTTATGTGACTTTCTGCAGATAGATACAAGTATATCAATTCACCAGAAAAAAACTGGCAGCAGAAATCTTCAGATAAATTCTAATATCTGATTTCTAAAATCAGAAAAATATACTACCTGAAATGTCAGAAAGGAAAATACATGGCAGGGATTGAGCAGGAGATACATTATAATCAGTTTATCTTCCTTTACCTGATTTACTATAGAAGTTCTGAATCCTGCTTGTAGTATGTCATACTTGTAGCGTTGCAGCCCCCTTTTTAGGAGCAAGGGATGGCAGAGATCACGGGTGCCTGGCAGATGGCAGTAAGTTTCAAAGACACCTACTCAGGGAATCAAGTATCTTCATGTGCACGGGGCATGTTCAGTTCTTCCCCAGGCAAGTGGTAAGTTCTATGCCTGTTGTGACTTCTCTGGTGGGAATAACATCTCATTCCTGCCTGATGGTCATAGGTTGAAGTCTGATGGTGTTTCATCTTTGCAAGTTCTCACTCAAGGGTACGGACTGGCTCCAGAACACGTTGGAGTGTCAAAAGGGTCACGTATGTCCTTCCGTCACATGGAAGTGGGCAACTTGCGTGCGTGGCTGTTGTGACCTGACAGCCCACCTCCCAAAGCACTCCATTTCCCTTACCAACTTGCCGCTCATTGCTTAGTCTTCCATAATGACCTGAATCACGCTGTGACTGTCTTGCTTTTAAGAGCCACAGTATGCATGTGTTACGGTGTTTTCTGGTTATGGACAGCTGCAGAAACCCAGAGTTGTAAGTATTGAAGTGAGGCCTTTCTTCCCTGTAATTACCGAGGAAGGCCATGAGATGGCAGGGAAGCACTTTGCGGCAGCCACTGTGCCTTTTCCTGCATATTCCCTTCAGTTTGCAATAGCCCATCGCTCAGCTCCTGTTCTTGGAAAAGATGTGGCAGGCCAACAGTAGAACTGATTGTGGAATAAATCGAGGCACAACTTTAAATAGTTGTAAAGCTCTGAGATGGGAAGTTAATTCTGGTAGTTATATTGCTTTGGTGGGCCTGTCTCAAATTCCCAAACTCTTGTCAAAATTTCAGGTCCAGAGGAAGGAGTGTAACCCCTGAGAGCATTTTGAGGCTTGATTTCTCTTTTTACCCCAAAACCAATTCTGAAACACTTGCTTAATATTTTTTAAACTGCCTTCTGAATAAAGTAAAATCCATGCATACACGTTTTTATTTTTCCAATTCTTTGGCAGTCTTAAACTAAAACTGCAGCTAAGGAGCAGAATCCAAAGACTAAAGTTTTATGAAACTAGGTGCCCAAGCAGCCAAGGGACAACAGTGGCCAAAGATGATAACAGACAGTACCCTTATCTTTACATCTCTAGTGGTTTGTACAGAATGATTTGGGGGCCATTGATACTTTTTGAAGATCAGTTGCTGAGTGATTGTTTTCCTTACTAGATTTTTTTTTTAATTATGTTAGAGATAAGTGATGGTAGAATGTAGCACTGAGAGGGCTTGTGCCCGTGTTTGTAAATGCTCATGGTTTGTAGCATATTCTTTCAATCTGTCTACTTAGATGCTGCTGCTTGCTGTGTATCAGTCAGCGGGATGCACCTTTTGAGCTGCGGTAGGTTACAATGCTACAATTGTCTCCTTGTCACAGCCCAATACTAGCCAAAAGTGTGGACAGAAGTGCAACAGGTCTCACGCCTGAAACTGAACCACTCTTTTTATGACATGGATCACAAGTCTTAGGAGGAGCAGCTGGGGGAGCTGGGCGGGGGGGCTCAGCCTGGAGGAAAAGAAGTTCAGGTGTGACCTCTCTGAGAGGAGGCTGTAGCCAGGTGAGGATCAGCCTCTTCTGCCATGTAACAGGACGCGAGGACATGGCCTGAAGCTGCTGCACGGTAGGTTCAGACTGGACATTAGGAAGAATTTCTTCACAGGAAGGGTGATTAAAAATTGGAATGGGCTGCCCAGGGAGGTGGTGGGATCCGGTGCCCGAGGCGTTTAAGGGAAGATTGGACGTGACACCGTGCCACAGTGGTGTTTGGCCTGATAATCTGAGAGGTCTTTTCCAACTTAATTGATTCTGTGACCATCTGAGGCACTAACAGCCCCTACCATAGCTAGAAGCAGGCACTGGATTTTGGAGAGGTGATCTGACAGTGCCAGGAGTGGTCTTTAATGGCTGCTTCTAGATAATTTTTAAACCACCTTTTAATCTGATCTTTTTGGATTGTTCACAGAAGGTGCAATGTAACATTGTTCAAAGAGAGGTGTGTGTATTTACGTCTGTAAATGTGGACCCAGGGAATGAATGCGTTTTCATTCCCAATGCCTGCAGCTCTCCCCGTTCTGGGTATTGCGCGTCATTACCCGCGGGCCGAGCGCGAGCCGGGCCTTCACCTCTGGCCCTCCGGGGCTCCCCGCTCACGGCCCGGCCGCCGCTCGCCGCCCCGCTGGGCGCTCGCAGCCAATGGCAGCTCAGGACACAAACGCGCCGGCGTTTGTCCGGAGAGCGGATTGGTTGTCCCAGTTTGCGCGGGCGCGGCTGTGCAGGGGGGCGGTGCGCGGGGCCGTGAGGCGGCGGCCGCCATGCTGCGGGAGCTGCGTCGGCGCTGGGGCTCCTATAAGTACCGCTTCGTGCCCTGGCTCGCCCTCAACCTCCGCCGCCAGCGCAGGTGAGGCGCGGGGGAAGGTCCCAGGCGCCAGCCCAGACCCCGGTGTCCCTCCTCGGGAGGGTCTGGGATGCCGCAGGAGCTCACTCTGGTTTGTCACTCAGAAGTGCTTCAGCATTGGTTGCCTCTTGGCTAGCATGAAATTCTTAGTCAGAAACTTTAAAATAGTGATTAACGTTGAAGATACAGATAGATAGATAGATAGATCGATCTATCATCTATAGATGATAGATAGATAACTTCGTGTCAATAGGATGTGTATGCCGTATTTTAATCATGAAAGTAGTGTTTGAATTTAAATTACTTTGACATAGGTATAAGTAACAAAATTAAAATAAGTAACTAAATTAAAACCGTCCTCCCCCGCATAACATTTGTCTCACCTCATTTAAAGTGCAGTGAAGTATTTTTAAATAAATATTATGATAATTATGTTTCATTTTTGGTGCGTTTTTCACTGAGAGCTTGGTGGGGTTTAACCTACTTGTAGTAAATACTCAGAGATAATGGTTTTAGAGTAGAACAGGTACTGGTTTAAACAGTCTCTTAGCGTTTTTAGTGTTAAAAACAGTGGTTGTAGCTAGAAAAAATATGAAAAATGTTTGGGATCTTCTAAAACAACAGTGCATCTTAAGTTACTGGTGCTGCAAAATGGCTCTTTCCTATTTAGGAAAAAAAGTAATACTAATATCTATTTTTAATTTCAAAATATGTTATTTTCTTTACAGGACTCTTCGATATGTTCCTGAAAGCTCTCAAGACAAAATTATTGCTGATGAAGATGTCTTTGAAACACTACTGAAAGTATTTAAAGCTCTGTTCATAAATGACTTCAGTAGACAAGCAGATATTCTGGCCTTACTTCCAGAAGTCAAGTGTCAATATCTGGAGTTACTGACTGTGGAGCAGAAGCGGTCAAAAGTAAATTTTCGTACCCATCAGGGTCAGCACATGTTTAGTCCTGAGGAAGTTTTGTTTAACACACTTGGCTTCAGTGTTGGCAGAGACCGGAGTTCCCTGGTGTCTGCTGGAACTGGAGTCTTTGTTACCAAAGGTTTTGTACCGAAAGGGACGGTTGTCTCTATGTATCCTGGTAATGGAATGTTTTTATTTTTTATTAAGTTAGATGGAACTTCTAAGCATCTGATCATGGAATGCCAAAGATCAACACTAATTTTTATTTTATGGGCTTTATTTGTGTCATTCTTTTAACAAAATCACCGGTTAGGCTGCATGAGAATTTTTATAAGCTATCTAGAGTTATTTTGGAAATAAGAAAAACAATATTGGAATGGATAATTTTGTTTTTAAAAAAAAATTCAGTACTGAGAGTGTGTTTTTCCAGCAGCTACAATAGTTGTTCCAGATTCCTTAAATGCAAATGTATGGGAGAAATTTCAAGTAGACGAACAGGACAGTTTAATTCCTTGGGGTTTCTGTTTTGGTTCAGGATCTGAAAAATGAGGCTTTGAGATCTCCACAAAGGTCAGTAGACAATTGCATGAACTTCTTCAAAGTACAGAAGTACAAATTGGAGAACAAAAATAAAACCTTCATTTAGCAGAACTCTATTCCATGAAGTATGTTTGGAAAAATCAGTACTGATCTCTTCCTCATTTCTTGGAACGGTGTTTGTGTACATTTCTTAAAACGGTTTGTAATTCTGTCAGTATGGCCAAGCTAGCAGCTCTGCTGAGTTGCTTTGGGTTTGTTTCTGTTTCATCTGTCAACAAAACCATTCCCTGTGGTCTCTGGCTTGTGCCAGCAGTGCAGGATTGGGAGCAGCCCAGGCATTCACTGGTTTTTCGGAGCGCCTGGCCATTACTATTGATTGCTTGCGAACTGACCAATTGTCAAGTGACACTGAGTGAGCCTGCCACTTTCTCAGCTCACTTCAAATTTCAGGCACATACTAAGTGTGAGCATAGGCTCATTCAGAGTCTCCTGGAACAGCTCTTGTGGCAAAACAAGGGGATGGGCTGTTTAAATGCCTTTTTAGGCTCATGAAGGAACCTGCCAGGCTGGGGATGGCACCCTGTGGACAGGTACCGCAGCCTGCCTCCTTGTGAGATTGCAGCACAGGATTTCTGCGGAGAGGTGCTGAAGATAAAGTGGGTGTGAGGGATGCAGGACAACGGTTTCATGAAAAATGACAAAGCCAATCAGCTGTTGCTTTTCTGTGCTTGGAAGTCACAGCAGGTTAAAACCTCTCCTCAAATTTGGGAAACAGTCTGCTGAAATAATTTTTTCTTGGTTTGTCATTTTCCATCTCCTGGACCAAACAAAATCCCTGGGGTAGTGGACGGAGGTGTTTCAGATTCTTTGCTGAATCCCTGTGTGCTTTTCAGAGTCCTGACACAGTAGTAGCAGAATGGCTTCGTATCTTCAGTTGTGTTTGCCTGAACAAGTATCACCTCATGATTTCATCTCTGAAGCACGCTGGTTGGCTGTGGGGGTTTATCTTCCTCTCCTATAGATACTCAATTCAGGCCTTCTATGATTTCCTTTGAGGCGTCTCTCTTTGGAATATATGAGCTCATTTAGTTGAGAGGGGATTTTTTACATCCCAGAAAGTTGTGTCTGAAAGCTTTTGGGTTTACGAATACCAGTGTCACTAGGTGAGAGGGAACTTCTCTCCTGTCCAGTCTCTCTCCTTTGAGTTTCTGTATGGAGGGGACTGAAAGCCCACTCTGACAGTTAACTTATTTTCTTCTGAAATAATATCTGTCTTGCAACAGGTACAGTATACAGAAAGCATGAGCCCATCTTTTTCCAGTCCCTTGGCAATCCCTTTATTTTTAGGTGCATTGATGGCGTCCTTATTGATGGGAATGATAAAGGACTGTCCAAATCAGTGTACAGGTAAGCAAAAGAAGTAAAGGATTGTTGCTCATCTGATTTAAAACGAGGGTGCTCCTTGTCTCATTTCCCTGTTTCTTGCCCTGAGTTGCACGTGATTGTCGTCCACCTGTGCGTATCTCATAATGCAAAGAGCACAAGGGTGGGAGATGCTGGATGTGACCCATTGTGTACTTGTGTGTTCATCTGTAACACCAGAGAGATGCATTTTGATGTACAGAGACTTTCCTGTACAGAAAATAGTTTTAATAGAGCAGGAAGTAGCATAAAAGTACTGAAATGTTTCTGAGCTGTTAATCAAACCTGCTTAGTTCGGTTCATCAAGTCCAACTCCCTGCTCCTTGCAGGACTACCTATGACTAAGAGCATTGTGTACACACTCCTTGAGCTGTGACAGACTTGGTGCTGTGACAACTCCCCAGAGGAGCCCGGTGACCAGCCGCCCTCTCAGCGAAGAACCTTTTCATAATGCCCAGTCTGAACTGCCCCTGACACAGCTAACCTGGACTGGTTTGGCCTACCTTAAAATATAATTTGTTGCAATTTGTGTTTAAATATGGCATGAAAAGAACCGGCAAAATTATATAATACCTAGTTTGAATATTAATACCTACTAATACTAGATTTTAATTTCTAGAATGAGTTTGAAGCTAGTGTTGTAATGAGTGTTTGTATATTTAGAAGTGAATGAAAGGTGTTGACACTTCTGTAATGGTAACGTCTGATGTTGATTTCTGGAAGAGTGTGGTAGTTTTGTGCAGGTTCTTCCACCAGAGTCTGAAGGACACCATAGAGTAGTGGGAGGTGTTGGTCTATGCAGGAGCCCCCCACTGCAGGTGGGTTGGGCAGCTGTAACTTTATGCAGTGACTGTGGCCATTCCTGCAGAGGAAGTAAGATAACCTCTTCGGTGAAGGAGCCACGATCCATGCTAACGCTGTCGGGCATTTCAGGTCTTGCAGCAGGAGAGATCAACTTGGCCCTTTTCAAATGAGTGATGAGAGCTGGCTCACAGCCACCTTGCAAAACCCACTGGCAGTGGGACAGTATGTCAACAACTGCTCACATGGTAAGTTGCCAGGTAAATTTTCCAAGTATGAGTTTGGCTTTATGGATATAAATTATTTTGAAGGTGACACAGAGAATAGGATATTGATCTTGGGGGGCAGTAGTACTGTTTAAAACAAGCACTTCGGGGGTAAAAAGTTTCTGAGGCTTTTTGTCACAGCTGAGTGTTGGAATTCCTTCATTGCAGCAACACTTCAGATATGCTTGTTCTTTTCTCACTGACCCTCCAGTTTCCCTCCTGGTATGTAGAATGAAAAGCACACACCCCAAAATGTGAGATGGTGGGAGAGGATATCTGGCAAAGTACCACCGGACTGAGACAGTAGAGAGTCACAGATCAAGTTCCCCAGTATGGTTCCAGGAGGCTTCATGAGAAAACTGCACACAGTGACATGTACAGTAGGATTCTGTCACTGCTCTGTTCGAACTGTAAGATTTTTTTTAGACTTCCTGATGTTTATGCAGAAAGTCTAGGAAGCTGTTGGTGTAATCTCACTTGTTGGACCTGAAGAAGGGAACTATTTATTCTGTCTCACTGTTGATCTTAAGAAACTCATGAGAACGGTTGTACTGTGCAGAAAGTTGAATTGATACCATACTCAGCTTCTAAGTGGCTTTCATAGCCTGCATTACACTAAAGATGCCCTGCTTCTAGGTAGCATTCAGAAAGGTTGCTGGAGGAGTAAACCAAGGGTTGACTGGCACAGGGATATAAGGCTGTCCCATGAAACTGCTTTTTTGAAGTCCCAGTGTCTGTGTAAGTGGTGATTTTCTCCCTGCCTGTATTTCTGTCATGTTTTGCCACCAGGGAAAATTTTTCCAATAATTTTTTAATTGTAAAAGCAAACACTGTGTGTTTGGAACATGTAGCAGTGCTGTAAGCTACGGCTGGCACTAAGCAAGTTGTGTCTCTTCATAGACATGCTGATAATTGGGCAAAACTCCCATAGTTGATTGTGTACCTCTTGTGTAATTCAAAATAGGACTTCAGAGGAGTGCAGTACCTACCAACAGAGAATTGGTTTTCAGTCTTGATGAAGTATCTGGTACTCCTGTAACAGTACATTTGATGTTTTTACACATCTTTAAGCCCTATCTAATAACATTTTTTTTTATTCCTAGAAAAAGCAGCAAACGTGTGTTATCAAGAATTTGATGTGCCAGGACATTTTCCAATAGAACTGAAACAATATCTTCCAAACATTGTCTACAGCCATGACATAGAGAGGTTGGCAGCAAATGAAAGAGCTTGTAGATTTGTGTGATATATATTGCATGTGTAAAGAAAAGACAGACATGGTTGAAAAATAACAAACTGTATGAAGATGAGTTACGCAAGTGTGCAACTGTATGGGAGAGTTACCTCTTTGAATAGACTAATTTTAATTATAAGATTCTTCATTTGTTTTTCCACATTTTCACAAATGAAATCAGCATAGCTCTGAAGACAGTTGTACAAGCAGTTGTTGCACTATGGTGCAATTCTGAATTCCATAAAGCACTAGTTGTATTTGTATAACAGTACCAAGGTTTTTCAGGATGTATTTCAAATCTATTTTAGCCTTGACCAATCAAAGCCTTTCTGAGGTAATTCAGATTTAGGCTTCCTACTCTCTGTTCTTCATGTGTGCTGCTTACGTGACAAATAAGCAGATGAATTTGCAAGAAGAAACCTAAAATTTTTCCAATAATTTTTTAATTGTAAAAGCAAACACTGTGTTTGGAACATGTAGCAGTGCTGTAAGCTACCCCTGGCACTAAAATTGTATTGAGACAAGTGAAGTACTATGCCGTATAAAGGCATGGACTTATGGTACAGTTAGTAAAATTACAACATCCTGGTTATGACCTGAAGGTCACCTTATTTCAGAAATTAAAACACTTGGAAATCTTTCTCAGATAATCCTCTTCATTTCAAGAACGTATAGGAATCTTAGAGCAGATCATCTGAACTTTTAATGTAATTCTGGAGTTACTTAAATACTCTGAAATTTCATTGGAGAAAGTTATGGTACATATTGGAAAAATGGCTTTTCTGATTAAACTTAGAGTTTGTTGAATCCAGGTTAAAGATGCACTTGGAATCTGCAGATAATTAAATAAATGCTGATAAAATAAGCAGTAGGACTAAATTCTCAGGAAGTCTGGATGCTGTACTTGAAGTGTGAAAGCCACGCATGGTCATTTACTGAAAGGAAGTTCAGAGGGGTGGGTTTCTACATGTCTCTCTGAGGAACTGCCTTCCAGCCCCTGATTTCAGCTTGGAGTTCATGGATAATTGCCACGTCGCTGCAGATGGCAGCAGGTCTCTGGTGCATTTCAGACCTGGCTGGTGTTGGGCCTTAGGAGAGACGCTTTAGCCAGCCAGCACCTGCAACAGGCGTGTCCACAGGAGTGGCTTCTGCTGCATCAACTTTGCTGTAGCTTTTCCTCCTGTCTGAGTGTGTCTCTTGCAGTCTTGACTAATTCTTTTCATCTCTGGATGATTGTGGGGAACAACTGAGTGGAGACATACTTTGCATACTCACATAGGCTGTGGTTTTTTTGGTAGTAATAGGATTTTGCTTATATTTGCTGTCTGTATTCCGGTGTTGTTTTTCCATGTTTCCTGCCCTGCATTATGCATATTACTCACTAAATTAATCTAGACAAGGCCACTGGTGTAGCTTCTTGAAATGAAGAATGAAAAACAATTCAAAGGAAAATACAGCGGTTCACGTTTACATGTTTTGCGTCTTCTCTTACAGCCACCTGAGGTGTGTAGTTCTTGTTGCTCTCAGAGACATCAGGCAAGGAGAAGAACTTTTTTCGAACTACTACACTGTTGTCAGCTGAATTGGTAGATTCAAGACAGAAGAAATCTGTGTCAATAAAATATATATGGTGCCTGTACTTCAAGCTTCATCATTTTTATGTAAGGGAGAGCTGTAGTTTTACCATCCAGAGAGCAAGAAGTAAGCTTGAATTTCTCTGAAAACAGTCCACTTTCAGTGCATAGGTGAAGGTTTAACCATTTGCATCATAAGGTTCTCAGCTGTCTGCTGTTGATATTTCTGCATATTGGTGGTGAGCTGTCCAGAAGGTAGCTCATAAAATTAAAACCTAAGTTCTAGACATGTCATTTAATTTACTAGATTGCACCGTTGTCTGTAACTGGGACTGTTACAGTATTTTTCTGTGGAAGTGTGCGACACTGAAT
>VXBT01001420.1:5366-54689 GCA_013400235.1 Oriolus oriolus
CCCTGGCAGTGGAAGCTGCTTGCCCAGCTGTTCTGCACATCTGTAAGGCTCGACTGAGCGAGGAGGAAAGGCTGGAGTTTGTCCTCGATTACCCTGACGTGATCCTGGGCTGGCAGCGGAGGCGTTCCCGTGTTTTTAAACATCCCAGTGGCTCCAGGGGCGCAGGGGACGGGGTATCCCCCGCCAGCAGAAACATCCAGGGGTAGGAAAACCAGGTTTGGGTTGGAGTTGGCTGCGTGTCTTTGTTNGCGGCGGAGGGTGAGGGCTGGGCTGTGCCGGGAGCCCCAGCTCCCATCTGGCTCCCTTATCACGCCCGGCACAGCCTCGCGTGTCACATTGGGATGTAAATCGCATTAATTGAATTCACTTTGGCTGCGCTTTTGGGAGCAGACAATGACTGAGTCAAAATCTCATTTACATACTGATAAGGCACAGTTGAAAAATGATGCCTTCTAATGAATAAAATGTGTGTAACCGGTCCAGCTTGATATTAGCATTAAAGTGTTAATCACTTTGGCATACAAGTTTATAGTGCTGAGTAAATTTGTCTTCAAAGGGTCCTGAAACGGAAATCTATGTTTCTGGACTGCCATAGCAACATATAGACGTCTTCATTGTATTTCTTGGTCAGAAAGCAGGTGCCAGCTTCTAATTAAAGCCTAATTTGCAATTTGCGTCCTATTCAGTGTTTTCGTGGGAACTTTGATGGCTGATACAGCGGTAAGCAATAACCAGCAGCACGGCTTGAAAGCAGCAATGGAAATTCATCCTCCCCCGGGGCTGCACGGAGCACGGGAGGGCCAGGAGAAGGTTGTGACGCGTGTCCCTCGTCCCGGAGGATGGAGCCCATTCCGCGGGCCAGCCTCCCAGGCGCTGGTAGCCACCCTGCTCCAGCCTCCTCAGGGCAGCCCTGGCCCTCCTTCCTTGAAGACAGATGGAGAAGGCTCGTTCCAAACTCCCAATTAAAGGCTCCAGATTAATGATGCTCACGGAGGTCTCTTGTTGCACACGTTCTCCGGCCCGGAGCAGCTCGTGCTTCCCAGTCTTCGCCCTGCCACCCATCCATCTCCTCTTTTTGCTGAGTGCCTGCAGACCCTGGCTGTGTTGGGCTTTTCACTGTCCAGCCCGTGGAACCCCAGCCCCATTCTTGCACCCCTGAAAGAGGGGTGAAAGTCCCTCGGTGTGTTTTGGCCACCCCTGAGCTCCTTGTAGGGTTTGCCGCTGATAATGGTTGGTGTGGCAGCGGATTCAGGGGTCAGTGGTCACGGCAGGGGTGGCTGAGGGACCACAGGGGTCTCTGCCTTGGTCAGGGGACAGCTGACATGGTTTGGTGTGGGTGTGACAACATGCTGGGTATCCCCCCACCATCCTGGGACAGCTGGGGACAAGCCAGCAGGGAAAAAGTGACCCTGTTGTGTCCTTCAGGAGCAAACCACGCACCCTGGATCAGGAATCACACCGGTGCTGGTGGGGAGAGATGCCTGGGGATTTGTGATCCCCTGCTCCTCAGAATTCCTGGTTCCTGTTGGCTAAATGAGCCCTGGAAAGCCCTGGAGGCAGAGATGCCACCCTGGGCTCGTGCTCCAGAGCTGCACCACCCTCCAGCAGGGAGGTTTGGCCTCTCTGCTGGCTGCTCCTTCCCATCTCGGCTCGGATTTCCAGCTGCAATAAATCAGCACAGCTCCACCAAAGCCAATGTCACGTCACTCAGTGCTCTGACTCCTGGTACTCGACCTTCTGTCCCTCCCTTTCCCACTGAATTTATTCCCTCCATAGGGTCCCTGTGCTTGTTTAAGTCCTATAATCCATCATGGAACGTTCCTGGTTTTATAGCAAAAGGAAAAAAAAGAAAGAAAAGAAAAGAAGTCAGTGGCTTAGGCCAGGCTTTGCTGTGCTGCTCCTGGGGAGGCTGAGCCAAGTGCACCACACACGTGGCTAAACGGGACAGCAAATATTGCACCCGTCTGCCCTCAGCCCTGTAATTCCCCCCTGCATCCCCTCCTGGCTCAGGCAGCACTTGGGCTGTTCACCCTGGAGAAGAGAAGCCTCCAGGGAGACTTCAGAGCCCCTTCCAGTGCCTAAAGGGGTTCCAGGAGAGCTGGAGAGGGACTGGGGACAAGGGATGGAGGGACAGGACACAGGGAATGGCTTCCCACTGCCAGAGGGCAGGGATGGATGGGATATTGGGAAAGAATTCCTCCCTGTGAGGGTGGGGAGGCCCTGGCACAGGGTGCCCAGAGAAGCTGTGGCTGCCCCTGGATCCCTGGCAGTGTCCAAGGCCAGGCTGGACGGGGATCAGAGCAGCCTGGGACAGTGGAAGGTGTCCCTGCCCATGGCAGGGGGTGGGATGAGATGAGCTTTGGGGTCCCTCCCAACCATTTAATGATTCTGTGATTCCACCGAGTGAGAAGTTAAATCACTGCTGGAATCACTCATCAGCTGTGAATCTCCTTGCCGAGGGGTTTGGGTCCCCCAGGGCAGGCTAGGGACACTGAATCCCGGGAGTGTGAACGTCTCCTGAGCAGCACCTTCTGCCACAGCCTCCCAGCTCCGCTGTTCCGTGCGGAGACCCGGGGAAGGGCACCGCGCTCCAGGCGCTCCAGCCCCTTCCCAGCCTCCTGAGCACAGCCCTGACCTCTCCCCTTGGCTCTTCTCCTGCCGTGCCACGGGGATCAGCACCAGCCCTGACTGCTCCTGAGAGCTGGTGATGGGGATGGTTCCACCTCTGGATGATGCTCCGGGCTCGTACCGAGCTTTTTTGTTTCCGACTCAGGGTCTCACCGACATTTAGAAATCAACAATTTGGAAACACAGGTGGAGGAGGGAAGTGAATGGATTAGCACAGAGCTCCCTGGCGCTGCTTATGGCCTCCCTAGCTAATGGGAGAGGAAAAAACAGGAGAAGTTTGCATCGTTGTTTACCTAACCTGGGATTTCAGCCGGTGGTTTTCTCCTCACTGTTACTTCCTCCACCACATGGACCTGTGAAAAAATATTCTGATATTTTTTCTGGGAGTCCTTTCTAACCATTTTTTACACATTTCAAGCAGCGTGAAAATCACCCTGGGCCGGTGCACGTGTGCAAGCAGACAGAACAACATCGCATGTCCTGCAGCCAGGCTGAAAACCCCAATAAATCCGTGTGGCGCAATCAGATGTTCGACTAAATCAACAAAATAAATCCGGAGTGTCCGAGGTAAACGGAAAAAAAATAAAAAAGAAAAGAGTAACCCACCTAAAACTCTGCTCACATAACAGGAAAAGCCCAGCCTGGGGCTCCATCCACCCATTTCTACCAGTGAGTGGAAAATACCCTGCTCCAGGAATCCACCCCTTTCCTGCTTGCTGGGGGATGCGAGTTTTCCCTGCAGGGAATATCCTGTTTACCCAAACCCCTGTTTCCCACCATTCCAACAGGCACCACACAGGACTGACATGCCCTAGGGAGCTGGAATTGTCCTCTTCATAAGGAATTTATTGATTTAAGGGGGTTTTTTTTGCAAGGTGCTGGCAGGATAAGAGGTCTGCAGCCCCTGGAGCAGGGGCTTGGTGAGTGAGCTGGTGGAATCCAGGGCTGTGATGGCTCCTCTGAACCCAGGATCTCCCTCCATCCCCCTCAGTCCCTTCTCCAGGTGGTGCTCCAGCAGCTGTCACACCTTTTTATGCCACACAATTCCCCGGGGCTCTGCTTAAACCCTCCTGGGAACACGTGCTGGGATCGCTGTGGAACATCTGGCCCTAAGCCTCCTCGGCTGTGTGTGCCATTATGTGCCTAAGTCACTGAGGCCAGCAAAAATCTTTTCCCCGAGGGCTTCGTGCTGCTTCCCATCCCTGGGGACAGCCTGGGACACGTGTGAGAGAGGGACATCAGCTCACAGTCCAGAGACAGGAGCTATTTGGTGCCTGGGGTTTCTGGCAGCTGGAGTTACGGCTTATTCCAGCCCAAGCACCCCTAACCACATGATAAACATTATCAGGGTTATTAAAATGTTTTACCAGAGCCAGAAATGTTTGAAAAACCTGTTGCAACACTAAGCTAAGCATTTTAATGCGGCCTGGGGAACAGGCTCGCTCTGTTCTTTGCACAAACTGGGGGGTTTTTGTTGTTCCTTAAAGTAAATTGCCATGGATGGGGACGTGCTGGCGCTCAGTGGACCTGGGCCAACCCTGCCAGAGGGTCTGTGGTGGCAGCAGACCCTGTCTGGGTCTTTTCCCAGCTTCTTGTTGTTTGTATTTTGGATTTGGGGCACTTTGCAGGTCTGAACATTCCTGGGAAGGAAAAGGGAGCTCTGATTTTTCGGGTGTGTGAAGGGCGAGTACGGCATCACGGCGTGACAGCGCAGCATCCCAGGCACAGCCCTTCCCACGGAGCCAAGAGCTGATCCAGCCAGGAATCCTGGCTTCAGCTCATCCTCCTGGAAGCTCACAGTGCTGGAGCACCCAGGCTGGGAGCTCGTGGTTTCACGGAGCAGTTGCTTTCCCGAGCGCCTCGGTGCCCACGCCAGGGTCTGACAGGGGATCTCAGAGTGGTTTGGGCTGGAAGGGACCTTAAGGATCACCTGGGCGGGGAATCTTGGGATTCCTGGGGCCTTGGATCTCGACATCTCGGGATCCATGTCTGGAATACATTGGGGGCTCATATATCAATCCACAATCCAGCTGGAGTCACCCTCTCCTCCTTTCTGCCCCCAGAACAGAGCTGGTGGCAGCCGTGGCTGGGGACACAGCAGTGACTGACCCACCTGAGCCAAACCTGAGCTGGCAGACGGTCTCCAGAGGGACTGTGGCAGCTCTCTGGAGTTTTGCTGGCTGGGGGCTCGTGCTGGGATTCCGTGCCTGACTTGTGAGCTGCAGCAGCACGGCCTGGACCATCTCACCTGGGCAGTGCCTCGCTGAGCTCTTCGGCATCCCCCAGGTCAGCACCTCCCTGCACACACACGGACACTGCCCTGCAGGCACCACAAAAGTTACCACAGAAGTTACCCCCACGGCAAATACTTGCAAAACAGAGGAGAAAAGGCTCGGTGGCGGAGCCGTGACTCGCTGGGCTCCTCTTTGGGCTCAGAGGGAATGGTGTCTGTGTGGTGCTGGGTTGGGGCTCAGCAGCAGATGTGCTGGGTTTTGCTGAAGAGAGAGGATTTGGGAGTGAGTGCATTGATACCCTCTGAGCTCATGTGGGAAGTTTTCTTGCCTGTTTTCCCTACGGGGTGGCTGTAGAAATAAATACAGTATCCCCTCCTGCCTGCTAAAGCAGCAGTGGGGCGTTTCCCACTGCCTGGGAAAGGTTGTCTTAATCCTGCTGTGGAGCAAGGACCCTTAAGCACCAGTTGTCACAGGCAGCATCTTTTAAACACAGGTGAGTGGCCACCCCTGACAGCTTTATCTGTGTCAGATCAAGGATGATATTTCACCCAGAATCTGCAAAACCGGCTCCAGGACCAGCTCCCGGCACTGCAGCCACGACCCAGCTCTGTTTTCCTGCCCTGGGGCCGAGGATTGCTCCTGTTTGCTGCACTGGATCATTCCAGGGTGTCCACTGAGTGGCCATTTATCCTATTTTCCTCCATCAGTGCTGAGCAGTGGTCATGGCTGACCCTTTGCCTTGGTCATTCCCAAGCTTCCTGAACTTTTCTGCCCCAAATCAAAGTCCTCCTTTACAGAGAACCCCCAGATGTGCAAGCCCAGATCTAAGCACGGTTTAAGGTGAGGAGCAGAGCCTGCTGAACTCACCTGGAGAGCACAAAGTGTGGTCACACAGGCAGAGAACGTCTGGGGGTGAAAGATTTTAGCAGAAATCAGTAAAAGGTGGAAGGCAGAGCCTGAGCAGCTTTGTCAAACACCACCAGCCAAGGGTGTGCCAGTTTCTCCCCTGGATCTGTGTGGAAGGAAATTTCAGCCTGGTCTTGGTTTCAGTCTGGGGTATTTGGTCTGTTTGGAGAGGGATGGCTACAGGAGAGATGCAGGGAAATGCGATTCACTGGCCCTCTGTAAAAGCCAGGTGAGGATGGTTTGACTTTTGTTTTATTCTACCAAGGGTGGGTTTAGTTCATGTGCAAGCTGTCCCTAAAATCCAGTTGAGTTTGCTCCAGAGTTTACACTCAGATCAATCTCTGCTTTAATTAACTTCAGGTTTTAGTAACTGGATTCAGACTAAACCTAAAACTTGGGCAAATCTCTCTGGTTTTGGCTTATTTCCAGTTCTAATGTTGGTTTTAGCTGGATAACAATGAGAGCTCTGACCCAATGCGCACTGAAATCTGACAGAGCTTTAAATTCTCTCAATGCCAACCTGGCCTGTGCATGGAGAGTCTTCCAGCAGATCCAAGCTCAGTTCTGTTCTCCTTGAGCCCTCTGCAAAGCCAAAATTGAGCCAAGGGAAGAACAGGCCTGTGGGCACAGAGCCTTCCCCAGGGGCAGGATTTGGCGAGCTGTAAATGGGCAGCACATCCAACCCCCTCGTGGGGGGGGGTGAGTGACGGTCCAGCCACACTCAGAGGGCTCCAGCTGCTGCCACAATTACTTTACACACCTTTTAGACACTGGTGCCATCATCTTGGTGTCTTATTCAGCACTGGCAAACAAAATTCCAGCTTTCCAAGCCACGAGGGAGGCTTAAGCTGAAGGAGAAAGACACTTCAATGGCACATTTTCCTTCTTATAAAACCAGCCTAAAATAATGAGGCTCGTGAAAGGATACGACCTGAACTATAAAATGCACTTATTAAAGTTGTATGATAAATCAGGGAGGGACATTTTTGCCTCTTCCTAAGGAACTGGGTGCAGCCAGACAGGAAATGGAGGCGAGGCAGATTGATTTCTGGTGCAAGGCTCTCTCCCAGCCCAGGGTAAAGGATTAGCACAGGTCAAACTGCTCACAAACCTCTGTCAAGGAATATATATATATATATATGTATATATAACATAAATGTCAGGCTGGAGGAAAGAAAACTTGGGCCCTGTGGCCCTGCTACACCCCAGTGTGGGTGATGCCATCAGTTATATCCCTCCTTGCTCCTTTGTCTGGATGCTGAATTTTTGCCCCTATTTTTCCCCCCAGGCAAGTGATTGGTCTCCAGCTGGATGCTCTGCTGTCACGTTAGGGACAGGACAGGGGGGAATTGTTTGAAACTAAAAGAGGAGAGATTTACAGCAGAATTTAGGAAGAAATTCTTCCCTGTGTGGGTAGGGAGGCCCTGGCACAGGGTGCCCACAGAAGCTGTGGCTGCCCCTGGATCCCTGGCAGTGCCCAAGGTTGGATGGATCTTGGAGCAGCCTGGGCTAGTGGAAAGTGTTGATAGCCTTCCCTCTGAGTGATGGAACTGCACCAGTAGAAAGGAGGGGGGAAAAAAGAGCTTTATTTTTTGTTGTTGTAGCTAAAAATGCAGCCTCATTCTTCAAATGCTTGGGAATCTTTTTTATCCCACTCAGATGATTTATTCTGCTGCAGAAGGTCTGGCTGGAGGGGAGGCTCCCGGATTAGCTTCCACCAGCAGCAAGTTGCAACAGGGAGCAAAGCCAGGAATGCCACTGGGGAGCTGTGGGATGCTACAGCACCTGTAAAGTGAAGGCTTAGAGGAGCGAAGGGAAAGTGGTTTGTTTGCAAAACTTCTGGATGTGGGTGGATCAGGCAGGTTTTTCTCAAACCCCAGTTCCCAGGACACCGAAACAGCACAGAAATGACCTCACACCCCTGCAAGGGATGGGGCTGAGCCCTCCTGTCCACTCAGGGCTTATGTCAGGGCCAGTTAAGGCGCAGGAGCTGCCTCTCCTCCCTTCAATTCCTCGTGGCACTAAGACGCCTCGGTTCTTAGCTGCCAAGTAATTTTCTTTTGGGTAATGCAGTAGTGCATGGAAGAGCCCATTATTTGCCAGCAGCAAGAGACTCAGCAAGCACTAATTGGACAAACGAGGCTCCAGGGATTTACAAACTAAGCAGATGAATATGCAGCTGGGGAAAAAAAGGCAAATAAGGCTCTGAGCCTCCCTGAAGGGCACCTGGGACAGCACTTTGCTCCTGGAAGCAGAGGCATGTGCTGTGTGTGCTGTGAGGGGCCATCCTGTCCAGAGAGGTCCTTCCTCCCCCGTGAACCATCTCCCAGAGCTGTTTTCCTGGGAGCATCTCTGATGAGCAGATTTGTTTTTCCCCAGGGATGCACAGACCATGGCAGGTATTTGGAAATATTTCCCAGGCCCTTGGCATCCTGCCCAGCTCACGTTGCCCACAGAGACAGGCTGCCATCAGTTCTCTGTGTTGGGGATTGTGCTGGGGTGAAGACCTTATAGCTCTTCACCTGTTCCCAGCCTAAAATCTTCCCTCTAAAAAAGCAGGAAAGGAGGGAAAGAGAAGGAAAACAAAATTCTTTATGGGGGATTTTTAAAAAAACAATTCCATTTTTGTCCTCAAATATTCCCTTTGAAAGAATATCCTGAGCTGTGCCACATTCCTGGAGTTCTTTTGGAAGCTCTTTCTTCTTGTGTCCCCATGGGTGGCTCATCCTTTGGGGTCACAGCTTCATCTGTGGTCTCCTTGGTCGCTGTGTCCCCACTTTGGTCCGTGCAGGAGAACAGCTCAGACTGTGATTCCCAACACACAACACCAGGCAGTGAAATGGCTTTAAAACACTGCTTTTTTTACTGCTCCCAGACATAATTCATGACCGGGTCACTTTTCCTTCCGTTACCGCCTCCCTTTTCAGCAGCCCCTACGTAGGGAGGAGCGTTGGCCGCACCACCGTCGAACCACGGCCTGTCCTCAAACCGCAAAGTTTCTGGGCATGAGAACCGCTGTTCTCCACACCTGGGTCTTGCTCCATGACCTGGGTACCAAGCTGCTGCCATAAAATGAGCAATAAGGTGCTGTGCTCAACCAGTGTCCCGGGCTGAAGGCTCCTGGTGCTGGAGTAACGCTGGGAATGCACCCGAGAGGACGGCTGGGAGATGACCGATGGTGGCGAGTGAGTTACTGCAAGCCCTTCTCCCAGGAAAAATTGGTCCTGGCTGGGGTTTGGGTGATGGATCTCTGCCTTTTCCTGCAGTGCATTAGTGCTTGATCCCAGAGGTCGAGCCAGAAAACAACCTTCCCCCCCTAATTGACATGGAAAGCTACGGCTGTGTATGAACTTGGGTTGGGGCTGAACCCTGAGCCCCGGCGCTGAGATCAGACGAACAGAGAGTGGTAAATCTGCAATGAATTGCTCGGATTTATATATATATATATATTTTATATTTATAGGCTCTCACATGTGAAAGGATTATTTAAAAAAACAAATGAAAATTGCAGTCCATAGGATGGCTTGGCTTTCTGCCAGTGGCCAGGGCCAAAAAGCCCCCGGCCCAGCGTGGTGGGAGAAGGAAATCTGTCATGGCTTTAACCACCGGGAGAGATTTCCAGGGTGGAATCGTGGATGTCCTCTCTGTTTTCATGGCTTTACAAATGAATGGGTTGGTTTCACTGTGAGGACCATCAGTGAGGAGGGGAAATGCTCAGGCTGGAGTTGCACTGGGTGCTGAATGGGGGACTCCAATGATCTCCAGCTTCTGGTGGTTAAAGAGCAGAAATTAGCCAGGTGAGGCACTGCTTTTAAAGCCTGAGGAAAACAGCAATGAAGGGGATGATTTTCTACCATTTGACCCCCTTTTTTTTTGCATCCAGGTAATGTTTTCATGCTTCCTCTGCAGTCCTGATGGCCAGAAATGTGTTAGAAAAAATCCCTTCCACATAACCCTACAAATAAACCATGAGAGCTGGTGTGGGACTGGGGGTACAGACAAATAGCCCTTCAGTGTTGGGGAGCATCACCATTTCCGTGGTACCCAAACCTGGGAGACCTGCTATCAGTGATACCTCCTGCACTGGGGTTTTCACTTGGAATAGGACCTGTCAGCTAATCCAAAGTGTAAAACTTCTTGCTAAAGGTGAGGTGGCAACACGGAGTGCAAAAAAAAATATGATGTTAACACACCTTTCCTTTAGTCTGCCTTCAGAATTACTCAGTCTCGTAAAGAAAAACCTTCCAGACCCTCTCTGTGCTGTCTGGCTTCATTTTTGCATGTCTGAAGGAGCTCTTCATGACGTCCTCCAGAAATAATGAGAGAAGCCGAAATGAGAAAAGCACAATGAAAAGGGCTGCTGTAAACAGAGCTGCATCTTCCTGCAGGTCTCTGTAGTTAGAGGCTCTCATTAACCATCGTGCATCCAAGGGCTTATGAATTCCAATTACTGTTTTCTCTGTGTACTTTTCTTGCAAGAAGGACAACGATTAATTAATCGGTCCTGGGCTTCGTTAATGCTCTTGGGTCTGGCAGGACTTAACAAGGTGCCCGTGGCCAGGCTCAGTGAGGGCAGGGGGGAGTCCACACACAGGGCTCTTGAGATGGGAGGGGGGAGAACCTTCACCTCTGGGCTTGGGTTTGTGCTTGAACCAGGAATCCAGGAGATTTTCACCTCTTTGGGGGCAGGAATATTCTGGAGCTGATCTGATGGGTCCCCCTTTAGCCTGCAGAGAAGCCCTTTCCATCCAGGGAATGTCCAAGACCTGAAGTGTGGCTCTTCGCTTGACCTATATTTTTATTTATGACCTATTTTGCTATTTTTCTCTCACCTGGGTGCCACTCTGATCACAGTGGGTGTGAGAAACATAGTGAGCACAGCTGGGACTGTCCCACCCTGCCAACACCACCATCACTCCCAGGGCCTCCCTCTGCCCTTCCCCTCTTGCAGTTCCAGCACGGTCTGCCTGTGGTGTGTGCTATCACACAGCTCTCCTGCAGCCTGCTCCTGTTGGTAAACAAGGCTGCTCAAGCAGCTTTTCCCAACAGGCACTTGCTGGCTGGAACCAGCCTGGATGCTTTTCCCTGCCCGGATGCAATCTGTGCAGCACGCCGAGTGCATTTCAGGTGTCTGCAGCTCTGCCACAGCAGGCACATCACCAGCCTGATTAACAGTGACAATAATGAGAATGACAACAACAACAACAATAACACCTATTAAAATTATTATAACAGCAACAACAACAATAATAATAATAATTACTATTACTACTACTACTACTACTATTATTATTATTATTATTATTATACTACCTTTCCTGACCTCAGGTTGAGCTGCAGCCAGTTTGTGCCTGAGCCCAGAGCAGAACCAAACTGGTGCTACACGAGTGAGCAGACACCAAGGCTGGCAGAGGGTGCATCAGGCTGCTCCTCCATTTCTGAATCCTGGGATGACTCCGTGTCCTGGTGCCTGTGATTGATGAGCCCTGACTTGAGCGCAGCCAAGCAGCATGGGGTGGACACTCCACAGCGTCCCACAGCAGTCCCATGGGATGCCTGGTCTTGGGTGAAGCCCCAAGGCTGACTTGTTAGGGTGGCTTTGGCTCCCAGCAGGTACTGCTGCCCTCCAGAGCTCCCAGTTCTTGCTGGGTGAGGGTCAGGGGGTGCAGCTGGGCTGGATGTGGTGTTGCAGGACCTGATGTGCATTGATTATCGCTCATGGCGGGCAATTCAGATGAGGAACTGGCTCACGCTGGAAGGAGTCCACTCTCGACCCCAGTAAGGCAGGATTTTATCCAGTATCCATTTGCCAGGTTTGACCAGCTGAACCTGAATTTAGACATTTGTATGGATTTGTGCCGATTTAGGCCCTTGTATGAGTGAGCAGTGGGCAGGCAGCTCCCCCCACGCTCACACTGCAGCCTTGCTCTCACCCACACCTCGTTTTTCAAGGTGATGCCGCAGCAAAACAATTTCTGTAGGTGTTCCTCGATCTCTGCCAACATCTGCTGCTCCCACCCCCAAACTGGGTAAATTCTTGATCCGAACTTCCAGGCTGAGGTGAATTTGTACACTAAGTTCCTGCTGCTGTCTGGCTTGCTCAGGGAACAAGGATTCCACAGTTTTCCCTTTGTGAATCCTGCTGGGACATGACAGAGTGTTTTAGAAGACGCTGTTTAATTAAAACACTAACAACAGGAATTTCTGGAAGAACATCAGAGGTTCTCATAAATTATCCCAGTCTCCCATGTTTCACACTCCCAGTCTTCTACCTTTTCTTTACTCCATGTTATTTTGGACCGTGTTTCAGGGGAATATTTATGGGTGAAGCATATTCCTGGCTATGACTGGCTTACTTACAAATTACCCTTTAATCAACAGATTTGATATTAATTAATAATTCATAGTCTGCTCTTAGGATAAAATTGCATAATAATGTCTTTGATGCAGCCCAAAGTGTCCATTGTAGATGGCATAAAATGTTAATTAGCAGCCAAATGCAGTTAGGAGAAAACACTTTTAATTATGTAATAGGCCTCATTACAATGGGTAATCAACAGTGCTTCCAAATTAGCCCACTGACAGCATTTATCTATACATAGCAAATAAACTTTTGTTTGCAGAAAATACATTTGAATAGCCAGCCTAGGAACTGCTTTCAGGCAGTTTTTTAAACCACTGCAGTCCCCAGAAATACTTTAACAAGGACCACGCTTCTCTCGGCTGAGCGGGCCATATGTAAAGCTTAGAGAATAATGGGGGAAATTGTTCACAAATATTTGCTCAGATATGCAAGCAAATTTCAGCTTGACCTTTTGCAGGACCCTCATCTGAATACCGGAGCGTTTTGCTGATGGCAGTGCCCGGAGAAAAATGTAAAGCATCGGTGCATGAATACTCCCTGAATTTCACATTGTGCCTGAGGTCTGTGGCCCTCACTGGCTGCTTTGTTGGTGAGCGGCATAAATCACCCAGTCCAACAACTGCAAACGTGTGGTCAGTAGGGTCAGGATGGCCTGAGGGTGTGCACGAAGATCTGGTTGGAAGCTACTCATAAATCCAGCTTTTCCTTGAGAAGGGAAGCGGGAGGGAGCTCAGCAAGCAGATGCCTCGTGGTGATCTCTGTCCCAGCTGACTTGTCTAAGCCAGAGTGAAATTAAGGGTCTGGTTGAAATGAGCCTATTGACCCAAAGTCAATGACACAGGGTGTTTTTTTGCACTCTGAAGTATTCTGCTGTTTCTGCCCAGATTTCTGAAGCTATCCAGGCTTCTTCAGAACAGCCTTCAACCCTGATTTCTCTTCCAACTCAGCCAAAC
The DNA here is from genome assembly GCA_013400235.1 of Oriolus oriolus. Classification (NCBI taxonomy): domain Eukaryota; kingdom Metazoa; phylum Chordata; class Aves; order Passeriformes; family Corvidae; genus Oriolus; species Oriolus oriolus. Next base: position 18,452 of record VXBT01001420.1, read on the forward strand.
CTTTACGAGGTTCCATACAGAGATGTGATCCAGCTCAGACATTTTGGGGCAGTGATAATGGATTTCTCATGTCCTCTGCCCAGCCCAAGAGCCCTTCCTGTGATGCCTTAGATTTTTACTCTTATATTTTTCAAAATTCTGTATTCCCAGTGTGTGGCTCTGAGCTGCCTTGCAGCCTGTCAGCTGCTGCTCTCTCATGCTCACACAGACATAACAAAGCCTCTCCAGGCCTGCTCTCCAAGGATACCCAGCCCGTCCCAGGCCCAAAATGTGTAACCCAGCACCTTGAGAAGGGGGGCGAGCTGAGGGGCAGTTCCATCATTAGCTAAAGTTTAATTGGCAAATTTATGCTGATCTGCAAATGGACCAAACCTATAAAAGTGTGAAGAACTCGTGACTCGGGGTCCATCTCGGGTGCAGCCTTTGGCCTGCCCAGGGTGTGCCTCTGAAGGCCTTTCCAATAAATATCCACCTTTATTCCCTTACTCCTGTCTAGTCTCTGTTTCCAGGTTGGCCTTTTAGGCATCACCTGTCTCACTACAGGTCATTAGTGGTGCCAATAACACCCTGCAGCCGGTGGCTCAGCAGTGCTAATGGCTGCTGGTCTCCCTCAAAGGGACGGCATGAATCCTCGGGATACCGCGACCTTTCCGTGTTCTCTGCTCCTAATTGTCCTTTTAATACAGTACAACCCTGATAACCCAAGTTTATCCCTATCGTGGAACAGATGGACACTCTGTTGTTAGATTGGCTCTTGCAGACACCTCGCTGGATTGTCTGAATGTAATTTGGAGTCTCTAAAATCTGCGGACACAGATCTCTGCCTCCTTCACTGTCTGGTCATTCCTATTCATTTCATCTCTGGAATCTAATGTAATAAAATTATATAGAAGGCTCTAACTCCTCAGCATTTAATCAGCTTAGTATGAGAGAATTACATCAGCAGCCCTTAGGTGTACTTTACCCGGCAAAGGAAATCTCACATTAGGAGGCAATCACATTATTCTCACTACTGAGGATTGCAGGAATTCCCTAAGAGTTGCCAGGAATACAGAAGACTCGAGGCAGGCTGTGTCTTTATTTACAGCAGGTAAAGAGCAGGAGGGTTGTGCTCTGCCAGCAAGGCCAGCCAGAGCTGTGCCCTGCACCCAGAGCCTCCTGGATCCTTCACTGAGATCCAGAGTTCTACGTCAGATAGGATTTAATGGGAGGTAGAACCTTGGTAGATCCATCCCCATCCCTGTTCAAGACAGTTTCCATGCTCACAAGAGCAGCTGTAGGTCAAATTCATGTTCAGCAGAGGAGCTGGCAGGGAATTTAGTCCCTACTAGCTTGGAGAACCTTTATTCCTTGCTAAGGAGATGTTGGTGGCTCCTCTCTCCTCTGTCTCTTGATCTCAGTTTCCAGAAAACCTGTTCCTGGGTTATATCCCACCCACACACCTGGGTTTATCACCCTGACAGGATCAAGGAATTTACAGAAATTCCCTTCCAGAAAGGATTGATGCCCTGACAGGTCCGTGTGTGGCTCCTTCCCAGAGTCCAGATTAACTCAGTATATTGGCTTGTGGGGTATTAGTGGGGTGATTCTTTGGTTCTATCAGGTCTGAAGAAATCACAATTTTATTTTCTTGGCTCTTTTAATAGAATTATTGAATGGTTTGTGTTGGAAGGGCCCTTAAAGCCCATCCAGTTCCACCCCTTGCCATAGGCTGGGACACCTCCCACTATCCCAGGTTGCTCCAAGCCCCATCCAACCTGGCCTGGAACACTTCCAGGGATCCAGGGGCAGCCACAGCTTCTCCGGGCACCCTGTGCTCCCCACCCTCAGAGCCAAGAATTCCTTCCCAATATCCCATCTACCCCTGCCCTCTGGCAGTGGGACTCGCTTGCCCCTCGTCCTGTCCCTCCAGGCCTTTGTCTCAAGTCCCTCTCCAGCTCTCTTGGAGCCCCTTTAGGCACTGGAAGGGGCTTTGAGGTCTCCCTGGAGCCTTCTCCAGGTGAACACCCCCAGCTCTCCCAGCCTGGCTCCAGAGCAGAGGGGCTCCAGCCCTCGGGGCATCTCCGTGACCTCCTCTGAAATTGCTCCAGCAGCTCCACGTCCCTCCTATGCTGGAAGCCTCAGAGCTGGATGCAGCACTGCAGGTGGGATCTCACCAGAGCAGAGTTTCCACACCATTCATTTCAACCTGCAAACTTCCAGCAGCTGGGTACAGAGATGGTGTGAGGCAAGAGATGCTCCCAAGGATGATGTGTCCCACTCACCTGCCCGGGGTTGCACAGAAACTCTGTGAGGTGAAGCAGGACACTAAAGCCACATCTCCTCTGGGTTATGTCACTGCAAAGCCATCGTGTCACACAGCTGCTTCCCAGCCCTGCCCACGGGTGGCTGAAGTTGGGCCAAAAAAGGATTTCCAAGCTTAATTTTGGTGCATCCCGATGTGGGCTTGGCTGAGAGGCAAAGAGAAAGGAGAAGGCAGACCGGGAGAGAAAGGAGCTGTTAATGCAGCCCAGGGGTTGCACTTCTCTGGTCATGCTGAGGCCAGGGTTGTCCAAACCTGTCCTTCTCTCCTGCCTCGTGGGTCTGTGCTGTCCTGACCCCATGAGATGGCATTTCTGCCTCTCTGGGAACCAGTGTTATTTTAAAGGAAAACAACTTGCTTGTTTTCCAGCCCGAGCTGGCTCTGCCAAGCTCAGCCCCTCTAACCACAGTCTGGGCATTTATTTTTGTCCTCCAGACTTTCCAAGCCATTTCTTGGTGTTGTTTGTCTGGTTCTTGCTGGGAGTGATGGAACATGATAAAAATAGAGAGGAGTCCCGGACTTGGATTCTTTCTTCTGAAAAATTCACAGTGAAATTTAACACAAAGCTCAGGAAACCCAGGCAGGACACTCAGTGCCAGAGCAGGACACCTGACATGTCCTGGAGCCATCCATGGGGTCTGGGTGATTGAATACAGCTCATTAGGGTGGCTTCCAGCTTGCCCTTGGGCCTGTCTCCAAAATATGGATTTGCTAAAATATTCAAGGGACTGTGTCTCCAGCTTCAGTGAAGGCACTGGGGCTAAAATCGGTCAAAATATAAAGAATGGAGCCACCTCCATCACCACATTGACTTCAGCATCGGGGGCTTTAATTAAAATATCAACCACGACGAGACTTGCACCTCAGCTGGAGGGTCAACAGCACTGGGTCCTGTGTCCCCACAGCACCTTTGGTGATGTCAGTGATCAGGGAAAGCTGTGGACCCCAGGTTTTGTTCCGCCTGGAGCCAGGTGTCCGGCATCTGCCGCGCGTCCTCCCGTCCCCCGGGAGCGCGGGGAGCGGCCGCCCGTGGCGTTGTGTCCCTGTTAATTTGAGGACGTGTTGTTGTGCCTTGCAAAGTGCCCTCTGCACGCCCTGGGGAGGTCTGTGGTGGTTCCTGGAGGAGCTCATCCGTGTCGCCAGCGACTCCCTTGGGAAAGCACCGCTAATGCACAGCTGACCGCTGCCCTTCTCCCAGCCACGCTGCTGGACACTGATTTAGCTGGTTATGGTTTGCTCAGCTGGTCTGGAGCCTGACCACGGGGGGCTTCAAAGATTTAAATGGTTACCCTGAATCCCCAAGGGAGGACAGGGCAGGATTGAGGACAGGAGTTCAAACAACCCCAGCTCCCTGGGGTTTCCAAATTGATGACAGCTCGGGCTTGGCTCTGTGCCACAGCCGCATTTCAGCCCTGAGCTGAACTGTCTGTCATCATCTGTCTGTCTGGGCAGGGTGGCTTCTCCTCGGGGTGATGGGAACCATCACAGGGTGCTGCCAGGGTGGCTGAGTTCATCATGGATGGGAAGTCAGGAGCCTGGGATATCCTGACTGTGCAAACGGCAGCAGGCTCCTCCTCTCCAGGAACTGCTCCATCTAGGGCTACGTGGTGCCAGCGTTTTCCATTTCCACCAGGACTTGTCTGGGTGGGTTTTGAGCATTTCTAATATCCAGCTACAACCTTTGGTATTTGTGGAGTTTCGCGTTAGGAGTGACAGCCCATGATGGCACTGACCCAGCACCGCAGTGTTCACCCCCAAACCGCGTCCACAGCAGCCACATCCTCGTGTTTTTTGAACCCTTCCAAGGGTGATGATTCCGTCACTGCCCCCTGAGCAGCCTGTTCCAATGCCAGACAAACCTTTCATGGAAGAAATTTTTCCTAATATCCAATCTAAATGTCTCCTGGCACAATTTGAGGCATCACTCGTTGCCTGGGAAAAGAGACCGACTCCCATCCATCTACAGCCTCCTTTCAGGGCGCTGCAGAAATAATCTCTGCTCCTCAGTTCTGCTTTCAGACAAATGTTCTTTACACAGGGAATTATTTTGTCCAAACTGGATACCTCGGTGGCGATGATGTCAGCAGTGGTGGTGAGCAGGTCAAGCTCTGGAACAGGTTGAACATTTCATCTGGAATCATGATGAATCATGAATCATGGGAATCCCTTCAGCACAATGCCTGCAAAAAACCGCACCGGGACACGTAAAGCCTCTTAGCCATGGATGTGCAGGGGAACATTCTCTCCCTGCTTGGCAGGAGGCAGCCAGGATACAACCAGCTGTGCTGCTGGGGAGCTGTGAAAGGAGCTCTTGGGAGGCAGGTTTGGGGCAGGTCCTTGGGGTCTGACCTCCCTGGGACCTCGTCATTGCTTCAGGGCTGCTCATAATGCACCTCCTCTTGCTCCTTTTGCAGAGCCACGATTCAAACCAGCACTAGCACGATCTGTTTCCTCCTGGAAGCTGCAGCACAGCCCCGGTGCCATTATTTTTGAATGTCCTTTGAGCAGAACTGTTCACACCTCTGGATTCAAATCACCGAGTGCCTCTCAGCATTCCCACCGCTTATCTAAACAGATCGTATTTCAAGGTTTATTTTGTGGTCATAAAAATTTGCTGTTGGCACTCAAAAGAAAGCTCTCTGCTGGATCTCAGCCTAGAAACAAATGTGTTGGATTGGCTTAGTCTGGAAGGAGAGGGACTTCAGGAGTTTATGAGAAATGGGTCTCCAAACTGGAATGCTTTAAGCTGATTTCCCAGACTTACCAGTTCAGACAAAACAAACGCAGCACTTTTACTGGCAAACATCTCCTGTGGAGCTGGCAAGGCTGTGCAGCACCAGCCTGGGGCCTTCAAGAAGCCTCTGAGGAAGATGTTCGAGGCACAGATTCAAAGTTGATCTTTGTTCAGCTCTGCAAAAAGGGGGACACAAAACAAGTGATCACCCACCCTGTGCTGACCCTGAACCCACCTCGTCTGCAGCACCCTGTGAGAAAAATTCCCCTTCTGCTTATGACTCCCTCAGCCTCTTCATTTTCAGGCTCCGATGTGATTGATATTTTTCTCAGCCCGAACTTTAGTTGCCATGAGAAGTCAGAGCAACACTGATCTGCCTGTTCTGTGGTAAGGAAACAAGACAGGTAAGGAAAAGTTTGCAGAGGGGGTTGTATACTCTGCAGTGACTCCAGGATGGGTGGAAAAGGCTCTAGGTGTGGTGAGGTGTTCTCCTTATCCTGCAAAGGTTCCTTTGAATGGGCTGCAACAGATGAACTTCCCGTTACAGGGGAGAGAGTGGGAACAATGGATCTGGGAGATCTGCACAGACTCACATCTCTGGGAAAGCCAGAAGGGTGGAAAACACAGCACCGGGATGAGGAGACTGAACAAAATGGGAAATAAAACCTCCAGAAAGGGTGTTCTCAGGGCAACAAAGGACACTGGTTAAGTGATCTCCTCCCTCTCTTTGATAAAAGCTGGATGTGTGCTCGGCAGGCAGGATAAGGTGAATTCCAGCCTGGATCCCTGGATCCAAAGAGGGAATGCTCTTGGTGCAGGTGAGCAGCGGGGTCACCCTTTGCCAGGCTGGAGATCAGGTTCTCTGCTGGTTTTCAAGGCAGGGTCTGGGTGAAATGCAGCCATGGCTCAGATAAATACTGAACAAACCAGACCTGCCCTGCTGGGTCAGGGCCCTGTGGCACAACTGCAGCTCCCAGTTCTCCTCACAAATTAATCCCTGCTTGGAAAGATTCTCCTATTAGGCCAGAGATGGCCCCTCAGCCCAGTAAGGATTCCCCAGAGCGTAGCTGGCCTGGGCTCTGCATGGAGTCAATGGGAAATCCTCTGGACTCCAATGGATGTGGATCAAGCCTGCCCCAGTGCTGATGCTCCCACTTTAAATACCCTTTTATCCCTCTCTCATTCCCAAGGGAGTTGGTGGTGAAGAGTTTGTGGACAGCAAGTCTTTACCAGGTGGATCTCAGGCACATCTGTCTCACCAAGAATGTTTTCCACCGGGGATCTTTCTTTTCCAGAAGTGAAATTGTTGACTTAAACCCAAGGCCTAGCTTGGCTAAACATCTCACTTGCAGGAATGATTCTGGTATTGCTGGTGGCAGTCTAAGCTGTTGGCTCCTGTTTGTCCCATTGCCTCTGGAACCTCTCCTGGAGCATCCTGGCTGCTCAGGAAGGATCATTTCTTCCTGACAGCCCAGGAGGGAAAAGGAACGGGGATGGGGCAGAGCCATGGGAAGGGATCTGCCATCCACGACCTGCTTCAGAGGCAGAATTTTATTTATTTGCAAGTTTCTGCCCATCCATGTGAGGCTGCCCAGTTTCTGCCCCTAAGACCTGTGCGTAAGGATGAGAGGTTTGCTCCTGTCTTGGAGCAACAAATCCAGGGAAAGGGCAGGAGGAGAGCGGAGATGATCTTCGATGTGTCTGCATCCTGCAAAGACAGTGATTCACAGCTGCCCTTGTTACCTGGGAATCTGTAAGACATCCAGGTGATTAATTTTAGATTTGCTCACATAAGCCTTTTTTCATCCAGGCTGTGAAAGGCAAAGAAAGGAGTGAGAGCCCTTTTTGGAGAGGCATTACTGATCAGGGATGTATCATTTTGCTTTTACAGCCTGGCTTTTAAACTATGCAGTGACAGGAGTTTCAGCCTGCTGTTGCACTAAGAAAATCTCTAATAAAAGAGCATTTTATTTTAAGACAACATCATGAAACTTTACCAAAGTGCTACAAAGTGACTGAGGTCACCTGGTTTTTTTTTCGGGACCCTCTGGTTTCCCTCTGGGAAATGGAGGTTACAGTCCCTTCCTCCTCCCTGCAGCAAGGTCTTCAGTCCAGGGGCCAATCTTATCCAGCATGGCTGGACACCAGTTTTTGAGCCTCTGGATACTTCTGTGGTGTGAAAACGTGCAAGGAACAGCTCAGACCTCTGGTTCAGCACATAGTGCAGATGGTGCAGATGTTGTGCTGCAGATGTTTTTGCAATAGATGTAGTGAGGGCTTTGAATTCCACACATTTTCTCTGATTGTCTCAGCTCCACCAGCAGAAATAGGTATGGGAGGGAGGGGAGAAAAGTGGGGTAGACAACCCTGGGGCTTCCGTCTTGAAAACCAGAGTGGACCAGGCACCAAAGGCTCCTAATCCTCAGCAATGCATGGGATGGTTTCTTTTCCAGCCAACTGGCTGTGAGGACAGTTTGGAGATCACTGTGGGGCTCTCCTTGGATAAGTCCTTGTCCTTAAATAACTTTTACCCTGGAGCTGAAGGAAATCATGCTTGTTCTTCTCAGGCTTTCACCCGCTGAGCTGTGTCTGTCTGATTCAGTCACATTTCACATCCAGCCCTGAGCAGGTTATTTAAATCCCAGTGGTAAATAAATGGTAGATCAGAAGCACTGTGGTAGGCTGCTTAACCCATGTCCCATTCCCTCCACAACAGGTTTTTTTCACCATTGGGTTGGAGAGAAAATCCTCTCCTCTTTGGAGAGAAAATCTCCTGCTCCGGGTAGAACACGGCTGGTGGGTCCCTGGTGCTGCAGGGCAGCAGCTCCGTGAGCAGCTCTGGCCTCCCTGCAGCCATTCCCTGCTCCACAGGTGCTTCAGGATCAGGTTTTCCTGTCTCCCCATCCATCATCCCTCTCCCTGCCCGTCCCCATCGCCGCCGCTGCCCATCCTGGCTGCTGACTCACGCTGTTTCTGCTGGGCTCCTTCCCTGGCCAAGCCGCTTCCCTCGCTCCGTGGGTCATTTCCCATCAGCAGCAGGAACATCTCTGAGCTGTCAACCAAGATGTCTCGGGCTGGCAGCCTCTGGTGATATCTGGTTCCTGGCAGTCTCAGAGGGCTGGACGTGCTTTTCTCTGCAGAACCTCCAGGAGATTGGCTCAGGGTCAGTGGGAAGCCTGGAGGTGGAAGAGAAGCCGGAGGTCCCCTCTGGCTGGGGTGACCTCCCAAGGGGGCAAGTCAGGCTCACGAGGGCAGAAGATGATGGGCTCTTTGTCCAGAGGCAAGGTTATTTTCAGAAGGCCGGATTTAAAGGGGATTAGTCCAAAAAAATGTAAGAAGGCAACTAAAATAAAGTCACACGGAAAGAGCAGAGAGACATTGCAGGGCTGCTTTAATGGCTGAACACTGATGCACAGAGGAGTTTCCTTTTGCTCTGCCCCTGTGTCACTTGTAGAGGTGGATCTGTGATTCCATAATGGGAATCTCTGATGGCAGTGACGCCGTGAGGATTTTTTTGCTTTTTCTTTTATACCCCTTTTATACACTCTTTTCTATAGCTTTTATGTATTCTTAGTGCTTTTAGCCCACACAGTTATAACTCTTTAAGTTTGATCACTTCCCTCAGACCCAATATCCCGTTAAGCCAAGAGACCAAACACCCTGGAAACCCCAGACCCCAAGGGCCTCTCCAGAACACATTCTGTAAACAAAGCCAGGCCCAGCCAGGGGAAGGTTCCTCGCTGAGGGGTCTCGCTGGAGTCCCTCCCTGGGCAATCTTTGATAGATGTGCTAATTAGCAAGGCCTATAATTGCACACACATCACATCGTGGGGGGCCATTTCTCCGGGGGGGCATTTCGGGGTGCATTTCGATGTGCATTTCGGCGCCCCTGAGGATCCTTCAATAAACACCGAGGTAAAACCCTTTTTCCCTCTTAACTGTGTTCAGCTCTCTTAATTTTAGGACCAGGAAAAGGCGTCAGTAGAAGCAAGACTGTAGAGGAAATGGAGTAGTGGGCTGGTCTGGCTGCTGAGCATTGGTAACTTTGAGCTCTGCTCATGTGGTAGAAAATGAGTGTTTTGGTTATACTGGATAATAACTTTAGCTAGGTCCGTACATTCAGAACATTGCAGTGGAGGAGAGGGACCCATTTCCCAGGGAACAAGCGACAGGGTGAGAGGAAATGGCCTCAAGTTGCACCAGGGGATGTTTAAGTTGGATATTAGGAAAGAATTCTTCACAGAAAGGGTGGCCAGGCACTGGCACAGGGCAGGGGTGGAGTCCCCATTCCTGGAGGGATTTAAAAGCTGTGTGGATGTGGCACTTGGGGATGTGGGTCAGTGGTGGCCTCGGCAGTGCTGGGAGAATTGGTTGGACTGGATGACCTTAGAGGTCTTTTCCAACCTAAATGCTCCTGTGATCAGTTTTGGAGGTGAGAGAATGAAGGAATGTTCTCCTTTCCAAGTGAAATGTGCTTTTGGTAGCGTTCCCCAAAACGAGGGGAAAGGGCTGGCCATGCACAGGAGGATCCAGGGCGCAGAGCATGGTGCAGGTGCCTTTTCTTGGTCTTCTTCTCTGCCTGGCACACCTCTGAGAGCTGATGGAGGCTCATCTCCTCCGAGCTCATCCTCTGGGTGTTTCTGAAAGGGTCTGTGAGAGATATCAAGGCTGCTCCCACTACGTTTGATTCTTAAAGGGATACAAAATGTGAAAGGCTAATCAGCCAGCCCTGTCTGCAGCTGATGGAGGATGTAATTTCAGCCCTATCTGCACTTGATAACATTTAAACATTTCATTTAATCTGGGCAGAGGTGGTCTGAGGTAGACAAAAAGCGCATCCAAGCAAAAAAACTACTAACTCCTCCGCTGTCAAAGGGCTGAAACAGATCATTGCTTCTCCTCTGAGGCAAGCCCAACCTTCCCAGACCTCGTTCAGACTCACAGAGAGCAGGAGGTGGACGGAGCCCTGTCGGGGGCAGAGCAAATAACAAGTTGGCACATGAATGCTGTTTTGTGGTGGCAAAAAATAGACGGTTCCAGCCAGCAGCTGCCCCCGAGGAGGAGCTGTGAGCAGGCTCGGGCTGTGCTAATTACAGCCACTCACTCCTAACGAGGAGCACGGCGGGAGAGCCAGGGCAAGGCAGATGGGGGCTGATTTCCCAAACCTTGCAGTGGCCAAGCAGAAAAAGCAAGCAAGCAGGCAGAAAAAGAAAGAAAACAGGACCCCATCACCTCTGCAATTCTCTCCAGCCTCTGAAGCTGCTGCATCTCAATGAGCTCCCCACAGCTCATCCCATTAACTCTGTTTGAGGGTTGGGAAGTGATATGTTTATCCAGACACTGGGAGCAAAACATGCTCACTTTTTGGTTTTTTTTTTTTCTTCAGTCTGGGACATCTTATTTTAGGTTAAAGAAAACAGCAAGGAAAGGCAGAGTAAATATAACTCCCCAGGAGTCAGCAAGCCCACTGTGTCTGCAAAACTCAACCCACCGGCGTCCTGCTGAGGGGAGAAGTCCACAACTACCCCTGGCCACGTTACCTACCAGGAGGGAGAGTTCTAAAGAAGCAATAACCATAAACAGGGCCCTGGACTGGGAACCAGGAGATCTGGCACTGCTTCTCCAGTCCCGAGCAGAGCTGTGGGGTCACTGGGAACAAGCCCAGTTCCCTTCCAGGATGTCGGCTCCTCACACTGCTCCTTGTCTGTCTGAACCAAAGGCTCTCCTGGACTGGTGCCGTCTCCCTGAATGTTCCTGCACACGCCTCAGATGTAAACCCCAGGTGCAGCCATTTCCTCGTGCTGTGAAGTGACCCAGTGCTGGGGCAGCTCCTGCTCAGCTCTGCAGTTTCAGGGGCACTTGGCGTTTGTAGAAAAGTGGGGGAAATCTGTTTTCCCTTTGAAATAAGGTCAGTGCTTTACTCATCTCTGATAAGGCTGGTGGAGAACTCTGGATGTGGGTGAGGATGCATGGAGGTTCTTTCTCCTACTTGAAATGGAGAAAAAATTGGATATTGGGAATAAATTCTTGGCTGTGAGTGTGGTAAGGCCCTGGCACAGCGTGTCCAGAGAAGCTGTGGCTGCCCCTGGATCCCTGGAAGTGTCCAAGGCCAGGTTGGACGGGGCTGGGAGCAGCCTGGGATAGTGGAAGGTGTCCTTTGGTGATGCCTTAGGTTTTAGCTTTTACATTTTTCAAAATTCTGTATTCCCAGTGTGTGGCTCTGAGCTGCCTTGCAGCCTGGCAGCTGCTGCTCTCTCATGCTCACACAGACATAACAAAGCCTCTCCAGGCCTGCTCTGCAAGGACACCCAGCCCGTCCCAGGCCCAAAATGTGTAACCCAGCACCTTGAGAAGGGGGGCGAGCTGAGGGGCAGTTCCATCATTAGCTAAAGGTTAATTGGCCAATTTATGCTGATCTGCAAATGGACCAAACCTGTAACAGTGTGAAGAACTCGTGACTCGGGGTCCATCTTGGGTGCAGCCTTTGGCCTGCCCAGGGTGTGCCTCTGAAGGCCTTTCCAATAAATATCCACCTTAACCGTAAGGTTATTCCCTTACCCTGTCTAGTCTCTGTCTCCAGGTTGGCCTCTTTAGGCATCACTGGCAGGGAGTGGGACTAGGGGTGCTTTAATGCCCCTCCAGCCTTTCCATGACTCTGTGGTTCTGTGGAAGTGATGGCAGGATGTGTCCCCTGGCTCCAAAGATTGCTGTGCAGAGTTCCCAGCACGGCAGGTCCAGTGGAAGAAGTCTGCAAAGCACAGCTCCCCTCTGCCCTGCCTGCTCTGCTCCCCGATTCTCACTGATGGACGTGGCTGGGACTCACCTGAGGGCAGGCTTGCTGTGGTTTCCCATGTTCACACAATGTCTAAAGTAATCAGCAAGATTTTTGAAGCTCCTCAGGGCTGGATTTTCAAGTGTCTGGTGCTCACTGACATTTCAGGGAAGTCTGTCTCTCATATAAGCACCTAATAAGGCTCAGAGGGAAGAGGGCAATAACACTAATGGCAATCACTGCTGCTGCTCTCCTCAGTAATTGCCTTTTCCCCATTTTGTTTATCCTGCACTGACAAACCAATTGGTTTAAAAATGTCAACAGCAAAAACCGAGGGAGTGCATCACTCGTAGTGCTGGGCTTGATTTCCTTGTCCATCAGGAGGTGTTTGGCTGTGTCTGATAGCTCAGGGACACTGAGTCTCCCCACCCATAATGTTTTCCTCTCTGGCTCCAGGCTGGGTTCCCAGAAGAGACAGAGACTTTGGGATGGTGGTGGCCAAACACCCAGCACCTCACTGCCCACTGCACCAACGTGGGGTTTCCCTGTGCTGTGCCTGCCCTAGCACTGTGGTGCCCTGGGCTGTATCCATGAAAACCAGTCTGATTGTTTGCAAAAAGGCTGCTGGGTGCTGGGAAAAGGGCATGGAAAGGGTGGGTTTAACAGGCAGACCCACCTTTGCCACAATACCTGTCCCAAAGCCCCTGTGGCCCCAGAGTGTTAATGTGGGAGAAGAACAGGCAGGACCAGCAACAAAGATCTGAATTATTTCTTAAATATGAGGTTTCAGTGTCCATGACTTCCCTGGCTCCCTGCTCCAGCCCCAGGCTTTGCAGAAATCAGGCATGACTCTCTTCCCAGCTCCACAGGGGCTTCACACCCGATGCTTGCACATCTGCTCCAGGGGATCCGAGCACCCAAAGGGGGATCAGATGGTGGCTGTGCCACCCTGGGCCAGGGGAGCTGGAACAAAAGGGACCCTGGGGTGTCTCGCATAGAGGTGCCAGTGTGAGCTGCAACAGAGGCTGCATTCAGCTGCAAAGGGGCGCTCCCAGGGTGGCACTCGGGTCCCAGCTGACCCCAGGGTGGGGTTTGTGTGGTTAAATCAGTTCTGGTGAAAAAAAAATCCCCACAACAAACCCCCCATGATTTATGCAGACCCAGGGAACTCGATGCTCTCTGGTTGGGCTCAGAGGAGGCGTGTGGCCACCCAGGGCTCACTGTAACAGCTGATTTGTGCATTTGTGGCAGCAATCTGAGAAATGCAGCATTTTGCAAGCGAGCTGCTGGATCTGGGATGAGCCTGCTGAAAGTCATTAGAGAGGAGCTTGCTGAGAGCAAGCGGGAACCCAGCCCAGGGCCAAAATGTGGCTTTAGGACTCAGGAAAGAAAAAAAAGAGGAATCAGAAGAGGAAAGGCTGCACTGGGTTCACTGCTGAACCATATTCCCAAGGGTCACATGCACAACCTTTTTGAAAACTTCCAGGGATGGCGATTCCACCAGATGCTGAGCCTGAGTGAGGGAAAGTCCCTTGGGCTCCACCCACTCTGTGGAGAAGAAGAGGTCCCAGAGGCTCCAGATCAGAGTGAACAACATTCCAGATGTCACCTACCTCCTACAGGACCGCTGCCCTGGATGAGGTAGAGAAGGTTGGAAGCTGAGGAGCCCCAAGAGACCTTTGCAGTGGCAGGTGACATAAATCAAGGTCCCAGCTCACTGGTGTGAAGCCCCAGGGTGTGTCTGTGGTGGGTTGGTCTCCACTGGTAATGCTGCTCATCCCTGAACTCCCCAAAACGCCGAATTTGCCTTGTGAAAAAGTATCTCCCAAATGTGTAACTCGAGTTCACCTTTGGCTTCCAGCCCCCTGGGGCTCTTTGTGCCCTGATCTCTGCCCCCTAGTTTGGCTTGTGATGGGTCCGGTCCCCTTTCCTGGGCACGAAGACCCTGCAGTTCCATGGAGAGCAAAGGGAAGGCAACAGAGAAGGCAAAAGTAGGGGAAAACAGCTTTCCCTTTGCTAGTCCTCCCCACTCTCAGCTCCGCTTCCAGAAGTTTTCTAGGCTTGCATGAGTCTCTGAAGCTTTTTGACCTCCTTTTTTCTACCTCTGTGGCACCTTATACTTTAGTCTCTGCCTTCAGAACTCATCATAGCTGTGCAGGGGATGTTTTTTTAGCAGCAGTTTCTTCCCTGGAAGCAGAGAGCTGCTGCCTGGCCATAGCAGGCACAGAAAATGTTCACAAACACACGGAAAGAGACAATTTCAAGCCACAAGTTCAACCCAAGTGCGAGGAAGGGAGGTTTTCATGAGGGAACCGTTGTGCTGTTGAAAGTCCCCGATGTAAACAACAGCGCTCAGGAAAGGCTGCAAAACCCGAGACACGGTGATTGAAGCCTTTGAATGATCCATCAAAGCACGAGACATAAAAATGTTCTTAGGCTCGAAACTGGGGGAGCTGGGAAAGGCTGCACAGCAGAGAAAGTTGGTCGTGAGGGGCTTGGAGGAGCTCTGCAAATCGGGAAGGAAGGGAGGGAGATGTGGAGGCTGATTCGGGACAGCGATGCTGCCGCTTTCCCCGAGCATAATCAACAACGCGGATATGTGGGTTAAAAACTGGTGACGTGCAGGGAATGCCCTGCTGTGTCGACAGGTGAGAGGTGATAAAGCGTAGGTGTGAGTGCAGATTTAGCTGTTTGAGGATGGAAAAAGAGCTGGAAAGCTGCCAGGCATGTTTGGGCATCCTGATTGATCCTGCTCCTATCTTGGGGGTTTGCCCACCACGGAGTCAGCAACCAGTGTGTCTTCTTCTGCTCCCAGGGCCTTTGCTGAGGTCAAGGAAAATTTGTTTCTATTGGATTCACTAAACATGATCCGTGGCATGACTCCCAACAGGTATTAATGCCTGCAGTGAACACGAAGTGGGTTGCAGAGTTTAAGGTGTCCACCACCCCAAGGATTTGGGCTGGGCTCTTGGAGATGCAGCCCAGCTCTGCATCTGCTCCCAGGAGTGCTGGTCACAGCCTCAGAGAATAATTAAGGTTGGGAAGGACCTCCAAGATCATCGAGTCCAACCTTTGTGATGCGGGGGAAAGGAAGAATTGGAACTGGCTGCTTCAGGAGGAATGTCTAACGCGGATTTGTGATACCACCAATTCCTGTGGTCATCTCCCACCTCTGAGCTCCACTGTACAATGATCATTTAATTCCTGTGGTATCCTAAGGGCAATGGAAAGCATTGTCAGCCCTGTGGACAAGCTGGTGAACAAGATTATTTGGTTATGTTTGAGCCCATTTAGGAGTCTTTCTACCCCGCCAGAGATCTCTCCTACTGGAGGTTCAAGGGTGAGCCAAATCCTGAGTGTTTTCCCTGGATATCCACCACCTCAGCTTCACAGAGGAGTCTATTCAAATTTATCCCCTTCTAGTTCCCTTGTCTGACAGCTCCAGCCCTACTGAAACAGGAAGGGACCGTGATTAGTGCTTCTGTGATATTAACACCGAGAGCTGATGGTGACAACAGCAATAAACCCAGCATCAGCGACAGGACACCTCTCCTAGGGGCACCTGGAAAGGCAGCAGATGGCTGGAGGAGATGGGAATACACAAATGCTGTCCTGGGAGGGCCTCCTTTGGAAAGCACCTTTCCTGCCCTGTTTCCCAGCTGATGAGCACAGGAGGATTTAACAATATTAACTCATTAAGGCTGACAGTGTCCTGGGGGTGTAAAAGCAACGGGGGCATGCTTTCATTTGCGTCTCCACGGCTGTTTTCCCTGGGCACTGCAGGTGATGGAGGCACGGGAGGTGTTTGGGAGCAGTTGTGGCACCTCCTCCGTGGTTTTCCCTTTAGCCAAGGCAGTCTGGCTGCCACGGGAGTTTCCTGTTGGTGCTGGGGGTTGTGTGGCTGCAGCTCCCCGTGCAGGGGAGATAAAACACCCACTGTCTGGCGACTCGTTAGCTCTCCTTCGTGGGCATTAGTGGTTAACAGCATAATTAGTTTCAGTGGTAAAAGGAGATTTTGCAGACCCCAGGAGAGAGAGGCTGTTAATCTCCTGGCATTTCACACAGCGTCAAAATGTAGCAAGATCTGTGTTAGAAAAAACGGCAGAAATATCATTTGCTGTTAAGCAACTCACAACTGAAACACTGACCTGAGGTGGCTTTGTTTTGTTTGTGAGTTACACCAAAGAACAGTGATTTTAATGTTCTGAAATACCTTGTGATGTCAGCAAAATACCCACCAGGATCCTGGGGTTCCTTCCCACTTGTGAATATCTGCAGGATCCTGTGTCCAGGCTCAGCCCCTGAGTCATCTCCCTGCTGTGGGAAGGAGGCAGCGTTTATAATGAGGATAAGGAGGCAGTTTTGTTTGGTTAGGAAACTTCTCTGACCCCTTTCTGTGTCTTGGGGCTCAAGGGTTGCAGCAAGAACAGGCAGAGGAACACCTGAAGTGCGTGCCCACGTCGTTGGAAGGTGTCCAAGGCACTGTCTGGCATTTGTCTGTGACCCAGAGCCCTTCTGGCCCTGCTCAGCAGCTGAAGCTGAGCATCAAATGAATACTCCAAGGAAAGTGGTTTTTCGCTGGTGGTGCTGCAGACTTTTCCAGATTCATGATGTGTTGGTAGCCTCGCGAGGAACACCGGCTGCCTCGCATTTCCAGACTCAAGGAGGTCACACGCAGTTCAGACGAGCTTTGGGGAAGCAGCTGAACTTCAGGATGTTTGTATGAACCCAACCCCTGACCTCCCCAGCCTCCCATTTCACTGATTCATAAGTACAGATGGAACATTTACACGGACATCTGTGTGCGTGTTTGTGCGCTGTGGAAAGACACCCAAATTGTTAGAGAACGTGAACTTTCAGGGCTGTGAACACACTGCTGTTGTGTCCCAACACTTGGCAGAAGGAGGAGAAGCACCTGGGATCTGGATGATGCCTCCAGAAACACGTCCATCTCTGGACAAAGCGGGGTTTGTTACTGGTAGGACTCGAATATCGCAACCCCTTTGAGGAAATGGTCTTTACACCCTGTTTGTCACCTTGTGTCTGAGCACCCTTGTCCTGCTGCAGCAATTTAGGCACCGTGTGGAACAATATTCCTGAAAACACATGGAAGACTGGCTCGCTGTTTGAAGGAGGAAGGTGGATTTTGTTGCTGCAGCAGGGAGCTGTGGATGCAAGCACCACAATGCAAAGGTGGCCTTGGGATCCAAGGGGTGCTTCTGGCTTCTGGGAGGTTGTGACTCTCCTCTGGCCCTTTTCCTTCTCTTCTGAGGGCTGGACTCCCTCAAAACCAGAAAGCAGAATTACGAGTGATTTAAGGGTTACCCATGGCATGCCACGCTCATTTTTATGTGTGTGTAAACCCCGAAGGATTGATGGATCGGGCAAAGGGAGCTAAAATGGAGTGAGGTTTGCATTTCTGCAGGGTCCTTGCAGGGCACAGAGGGATGCTCAGCAGCAGGCAGCATCTATGCCCAGGACCTGGAAACCCGAGGGCTGGGGACCAACCCCTCTGGCAGCATCCCCTGCCCAGCCTGGCACACGCCTTCCCAGCGGATTTCGGGATCCTTGGCCACCATCACTCAGCTCTGCAGGAAAACTGTGCTGCATCTGGCCCTGCAATCTGATCACTGAGCTTGGTGAAGCGTCACCAAATGTGCTCTTCCATCCCAGGAAGGGGTATGGAGACGAGAGGAAGAGAGACGCTTGAATATGGGAAGTTACAACAATTTCCAATGGGCCCCTTTTCCTGCTTTTCCACTCCAGAGCAGCGTGTGGAGAAGGGAGCAGCAGCATTTCCTGACAAGCCGCTTGTGGTAGCTATAGAAACTTAAAGCACAGCCACAGTAACAAAAATGCACCTCTTTGCTGGAGCTTCCTTCCTCTGTGGGTCGTGACTTCTCCCTGACACGAGCTGCCCCAACCCTGCTGGGCCCCAGGGAGCCTCAGCCTGGGGGCTGAAATGTTTTGTTTGTTTTTTTTTTGCCAGCTGGAATTGAGCAGTGTCATTTTATTGCCTGGGAATGGAGAGATGCAGAGGCAGAGCAGGGAATATCAGGGACCACCAGGGTTTAACTCAGGGCAGAGATCCTAAACAGTGCATTTGTGATAGCAACAATGTCAGTGCAGCCACGGGTTTGGAGAGAGGGATGTATCGGAGCAGAAGGGCTGTGGGGAGGGCAGGGATGCTGGGGAGCAGTGGATGGCAGGAGCAGCTTGTTGGCAGAGCCCTGGTGGCACCCTCCTGCCCGCAGGTCTGCCAGCCTGGGCTCTGGCTCGGAGCCGTCCGGCTTCGTGCCATTCCGTGGCCATCCAAATGGCTTCGGTGCCCAGCACGAGGCCTGGGGACCTGCTGGGACAAGGAGGGGTCCCCTCCACCCCGCCTGATGGGCTGAGACATCCGCTGAGGTGATTAGCAAGGACACAGGTGGAAGGGAAGGGCTTTGTTGGTTTTTTTTTTTTTGCTGTTCTCTGGCTTTTCAGGAAATGTGTGCCCATGGTGCGTGGCAGAACCTCCTGAGACATCCATCCCGACCCACATTTCCGTGCTCAGGTGTGTCCTACAGCTCAGCATCCCGCAGTTTTTATCCCAGATGAGGGGCGGGGAGACACCTGAGAAATGCCAAGTGAATGACAGATTGCACTGTCTGATTTTTCTGCCTCCCTAACAAATAAAAAAATAAGCAAAACCCACTAGACACGGGATTTATGAGCCAGTAGCTTACTCTGCTCTTGGTGTTGGCTGCTGCCATGTGCCAAGCCGTGGTGGCTGTGGCTGCTTGGGCTGGCTCTGCTCTGTTTTCTCCCCTTGAATGTTGTTCAGGGCGAATCGTTTGGTTTAAAAGGCAGCTTGCAGCTCTTTGGGGTCTTTATGTTGCTTGGCAAGGGCTAGCAGAAGAAAACTGGATATTTTTTGGTGTTTTTGAGGAACTAACAGGTGGCTTTCCCATCAGCAGGGACCTCCTGCATGCAGAGAGGATGCTTGGGTGGGCTCCAGAGCAGACCCTGCAGCACGTTCCTGCACAGTGCCAGTGGCAGGGGGATTCAGGGGACACCACCAGGCACCTCCCCCTGCCAAACGCTGCTCCTGAGGAAAGATGAAACCCCCACCCTCACCCCCATCCACCTCAGTGCCTTGTAAAAAACCTCCGCCCTTCTCCCAGCCCTTCGGAAAGTCTGGAATCTTCTCAGTCCTTAAAGGGATGCTCAGTGTGAGAGGGTGAGGGTGAGACCCTGGAGCTTGGTGCTGTCAGCAGAGGGGGGTGCAGGAACCCCAGAAGAGGGATGCAATGGGGTAGGGAGAGAGGGGAACCCGGTGGGAGAGGATCAGGTGTGGCCCACGAGGTGACAGCGTCCCCTCCCTGTGCACGGGAGAGCATCTCCTGCGAGGCTGCTCCTTAAAACCACGGCTGCTTCTGCCCTTGCCTGCCGTGTCTGTTCCCATGCATTGCTACGCTGCTGCCAGGAAGTTTTTCCCAATAATTTTCCTAATGGATGTCTTTCTTTGCTTCAGATAAAGCCGATTTCCTCCCCTCACAGCCGCGGCGGATGCAGAGAACAATGGGTACCATGTCTGCTCTGCCCGCCCCGTGTGACGGGGACTCTTATCCCACTTCCTTAGGATGCCCAGACCTCCACTGGGAGTGAAAAAATTCAGGGAACGCACCCGAGGGAAAAAAAAAAAAAAAGCGAGCACTACTGCAAAGAAGTGATTTGTGAAACAGCTTTGCAAAAAATGGTGGCAAACAGAAATTTAAAGAATGATGGCTGTGGCTGTTCCAGGACAAGTCCAATGAAACACACACGGCAGCAACTCTTGTAAAACGAGTAGAAATAAAAGAATCTCATCACTGTGAGTTCCAGGAGTTAAGAAGCAGCCAAGGGTGACCAGCACGGTGGAGGAAAGTCGTGACCAAGCCTTGTGTGCTGTGTTGCATTGCTGCAAAGGGAAGGTGCTGCCTGGGAAACCTCAGCCCAGGAGCCAGAGACCCACTTTGGGGAGCCAGCCACTGCTGTGAAGCTGCTTATTGCGAAACAGGCAGCTGAATGTATCCAATTATCACCCTGTCTCCGGGTAAAGCAGACAAAACCTGAGCTTGTTTTCTCTCTCTCTCTCTTTTTTTTTTTTTTTTAAACAGCAGATGGTGAAAATGTCTGCAGCCCCCAATTCTTTAATCCTTTCTGCGTTGGCTGTTGTTTCCAGACCATGTCAGGTTGCTCTTTCCTGGCCCAGCTCCAGCTCATCTGTATTATCCTTAGGCCTTGTGGAGCATTGCCTTGTGCCCAGGGAGAGCTGTCACCTCTGTCACCTCCCATGGGGGCACCCAAAGGTGGCCCCTGCCCTGCCCTTTCCCTCCTGAGAGTCATCCCAAGCTGGGTCCCACCACAACCTCCTCAGCTGTTTTTATGGTGTTTTAGACCTACCCAAATGCTATTCCCCAGTCTAGATTCGGGTGTTATGTATCCATCCAAAACACAGCCCCTTTACCTCTCTGTTCTAAGTGAATTTTGTGTAGCTCACTCAAAATAAATGCCATGGATTTATTGTTTCTGATTATCTGCCTTCCAAAAAGCTGGCACTCCTCACAGCCCGGGGTAATCCACACGCTTTCTAACACACTCTCCAGTCTATCATTGAGTTGCTAATGCAAATTTTGAATCTATGGGGACTGGGTGCCCCTTGCAGCCTGGCAGGGAATGCCTGGTAACAGCTCGAGGGGTGCAGGTTTCCTCCCCTCTGTTGTGCCCCCCCCCCATAACCTCACCTGGATCAGGTTTCCTTTGTTTGTTTGCAAAGTCATCAACCAAGACAGTGCCAGGAGCCTCCCCTGAGCGAGGCTCTGTCACAGCTACGGCTTCCCTGCACCCTCCCTTCCCTGCATCCTCCCTCCATCCTCCCTTCCCTCCATCCTCCCGACTGGTTTTCCTGTCAAAGAGTAGGAAGGATTGACATGAATTTGCTCTGGAAGAATCCCTGCTGGCAATTTCTCTTCCCTTGCTTTCCCTCTGATCTAATACTTCGAAATTCCTTAACAATTTGCACCGGGAGCTTTCCGGCTGCTGAGATCCAGGTCATGGCTGGGATGCCCTGGCCACTGCCTGGACACTGCACCTCATTTCTGTCCTGTCCTGTCAAAACTGGGACCAGTTTGGCACATCTGATTCACCAGTTCTTTGGTGGCTGAAGGCTGGCTGGGACCAGAGCTGCCTGCTCCCAGTGCTGGCTGCTGCAACCCCTATGGGTTTGTCCCAGCCCCGGAGGGCAATTCTCCAGGTAGGACACTCCAGGGATATTTGGGACACATCCCCTGTTCTTTGAGGATGTTGCAGAGCCTTTCAGCACCATGCCAGAGGTTAATTGTGTTTAGGTATTTGGCGCTTGGCAACATTTAGGAAGGACAGAGCAAACATAAGGGACTGGCGTATGTTCCCAAACGCTCCATAGTGATGTCAGCCCAGGAAGATTTCCATAGGAGCCGGAGCATATGGCATGCTTTAGCACTGCAATCATCTGCCAGGACATGTGCTGCCACCTAATTACACACCCACATTTTGTCTCCTCTGCTTTACACCCCGCCTGTTTCCCCGCAGAGGCATCAGCCACGGGATTTTCAGGCGGAGCTTTGGGTGTTGCTCCGTCAGAGCAGTGGGACATCCCCGACAAGGACAGCGGTGTCCCTGTGGGCATCCCCTGGGCTCAGTCTCCACTTGTGCTGGTTGATGTCTGAGAGCTTGCTGAGGAGCTAATGCACCTCTCAGCTCCCACGTGGCTGAAATCCAGCTGGACAGACTCCTGTGGAGATGAAATGCAGGGGATAACAGCAATCAGAGCAAAGGGATGTCTGTTTAACACATCACCAGCTCCAAGGTGACACTCTGCTCCACATCATTCCTACATGCTTGTCCAACTTGTTCTTAAAGATTTCCAGTGACGTGGACTCCTGTGCTTCCCCAGCTAATCTATACCCCTGCTTAATTAACCTTGTAATTGGAAAGATTTCCTTAAGCCTCCCTCGAATGTGCTGCACTTTAATTCACCCCTCCTTGTCCTGCCTGCAGTGGCCATGGAGAACTGTCTCTGGAGGACTATTGTACCTCTGAGGACTGGTGGAAGCCCTTCCCTCAGTCTTTTTTGCCCGATTTCCTTCAGACTTCAGGTTTTCCCGACCTCTGACTGCCTCTGTCTCACCCCTTTGGGCTCTGATCAGTTTGTTTGCACCCTTCTCCCATGGTCTCTTTCCAGCAGTGAGCCTTGCCAAAGGAAGACCTCATGTACCTTAAATCCAGCAATTGGCTCAACTCATCCCTTTTTAATTGGCTTTTTCAGGAAAGAAAATACCAGTGGCTCTCATGGCCCTGTCACAGCAGTGAAGAGGGGGATGGACATTGTGATGGAGAAGATGAGGATCTGCCCGTCATGGTGGGATTTCACAGAACCCAGAATGGAATTCCAGAATGGTTTGGGTTGGAAGGGATCTTAAAAATCATCCAGCCCAGCCCCCTGCCATGGGCAGGGACACCTCCCACTATCCCAGATGGCTCCAAGCCCCATCCAGCCTGGCCTGGAACACTTCCAGGGATGGGGCAGCCACAGCTTCTTTGTGCCAGGGCCTCCCCACCCTCACAGGGAAGGATTTCTTCCCAATATCCCATCTAACCCTGCCCTCTTTCTTCGTTTCTGACTGCGTCCAACCGTGGCCTTCTCGTTTGGAAAACAGCATTTCCAAAGTGGTGGGGGGGAGAAAAAAAATCTCTAATGATCCAAATGTTTTGCACTTGGAGTTTGATTTCAGTGATATTTTCAGGGCAGCTTTGTTTTTAGTGTGTCTCGTTTTGAAAGGACGAGAACATTTTGTGCTGATGAAATTGTTGGGCTTAATTGCATGCTAAAAGCATGTTGATGTTTATGTTGTGTGAGTATTAATTTTAATCTCCAATATTAATCAGCAGCAATGTAAACGATGTATCGAGTATTATCTTTGCCAGGTTGTATTCGGATATAATTTAATATTTACAACAGGTGTTTAATATTTTATATTATGTGATAATGTTTCTCTGTTATTGCTCATCAGGGACGTGAAAAGACATAAAAGCTCTAAATAGCAGCCAGGGAGTTTGGATTAAACATCTGGAGCATTTTTTCTTAGGGGAAGGGCAATGAAGCACTGGAGCACAGTTTTGGGGACGGTGAGGGTTTGGTGTGACCTCAGTGGTCACACCAGTTGGTTGTCCCCATCTGACCATTACCCCAAAACCCTTTTAGCCCCATTTTCCCAATGGGGAAGGGAAACTCTAGAAGTGTCGGCCTGTGGGAGGGAGTTACGATAAAATATTCCTGAAAACTCATAGATTTGATTGTCCTGAGGGAACTGTTCCCTTATTTTGCAGAAAACAGAGAAGATTAAAGGCGAGTTCTGGACTGGCCAAATTTTGCTTTGATTAGGAGGTCCTTGAAGTAGCTTCTAAATGAACTGCTCAGAAAATCATGGTCCAATTTCTCCTGCTCCCAGAGTCACCTAAAATTTAGCCATCACTCCTTGTCAGGACTGAAGACCATCTATCCAATTTGCCTCAAGATCAAGGCTGAAAACCTCTGCATAAGAAATTATTTTTTACCTGTAAAACTGGTATTTGTCGCTCAGGTCTGCTTTGTGCCCAGAACACCCAGCACAGCGTGGGAGCTGTGGCCATTTTCACCCCAAATTTGGAGGGCAGAAAGATCTGCTATGATCCAAAATACAAAATAACCTGGTTCTAGTAAATTTAGTGGAGATGTCTATTCTTTAAGACATGGCTCTTGATTGCCAGCACTAGGGAAGAGCAATCCACACTGTTTTCTTCCAAAATTATTTTGAGATCTCATGGAAAGACTTATGTAAGAGCTAAACAGCATTTTTATTTTTCATGCATGAGCCACTTTGGCATTTTTTGACTTTTAAACTAGAAAGGGTTTTTGTTGTTGTTGTTGTTTTTATTATTTTCCAGGAAGCTATTTAGTTAAATTGTATTTTAATAGTGTTTCAACAGACTCTAGTACAGGAAATAAAGTAGTCACAAGTTATGCACCTAAGCACTGATTTGCATTATATTTACCCACCAAAAAAACCCCAAAAATCATTGTTGCTATGAAACCAGAAGTTTTGCTTAGATCAGATCATTTTGTTCTCATGTCATGGATAGAGGGGCTGAATGAACAATGTAATGCTAATGGTGTTCACTTTAAATCTCCTTAAAGGAACCTTTCACCTCCCACACCTTCCAAACAAATAAGGTCTTTTAAAAATGGTTTTGGGTGAGTTCAGTGCTCCTGAAAGTTCCTCCTGGGAGAGGCAGAGAGAGGGGTGCTGGGGCCGTGTGTTGGTGTGGAAATCTGAGTTTTGCAGTGATTTATGTCTTGGTTAAGTTGAGGTGTGGTTTTAGCTGATGCATCAGTTTCCTCCTTCGTCTCTTGAGAATCCTCCTGCTCCTCTTGGGAACCTGGAGTGGCACCAGGATGTTGCTGGCGAGATGCTGCTGATGAAATGATGGTAATAAGAATAAAGTTTTTGATTAAACAGCTTTTTCCGGTTGCCTTTTGGAAGAAAACTATGGTTACAAAAGATTCATTCAACTCCTGGAGTTGGATCTTTAAGGCGAAAAAACCCTGAAATTCTGGGATAAAACTTCCTTTGGGTGATGATGTGTCAGGCCTTGGGCAAGGCAAGCAGGTTCTCTGCTTCTTTTGGCTGCTTGTGTGTATGTGGAGTGTGCAGATATCTATATAATCTACATATCAATACATCTAAAAATGGGATTTATGCATGTTATATACGTAAATTGAAGTTTTAACAAAAATTCTCGACTATATGAATATATATGTGTATATATGTGAGTGCCTGTGTCTATATATATTTATATATATATAATAGCATATAGAAACATATATATTTATAGATACATATAATACATATATATTTATATATACTTAGAATACACATATATTTATATACACATATAATAGCATATCTATTTATATATATGTATAACAACATGCACACATACACACACATACATACATATATATATATATATTCCTGTGATAGGACTCGAAGAGAGAAAGTTTCTCCTGCCCCTGCCCTCATTTATTCCTAATTGTGGATGACGGATTGCATTTATATGGCTCACTCTAATCTCTTTCCTTAAATACAAATATATCTCTGTGAGAATTCCTTGGGAAGAGCTGTGGGCAGAAAGCTAATTCAGCCTCCGTGCTGATTCATATTCCTTGCTCGCTGCAGACGTAACAGTGATGGGCTTGTGGAAGTTGGAGCTGGCAGCAAACCCCCACCTGTTTGAGGGAGTAGCTCTGGGGTGTCTCGTCCTTCCCCTGTTATCAGCACTGGGTGGCTGCAAGAATAGAGCCTGTGTAAGAGCCCGGGAATGGGAAACGGGGCACAGCAGCCAAAACGGGAATGAAAGTCTCTTTTTAGCTGCTGAACAGACGATAGGAGTTAAAATATGCAAGTCCATGGTGGAGCCAGGAAAATGTGTGCTTTGTTAAAATTAACTGGTGAGGGCTGCTCCCCATCCTTCCTCCTCAGCCACTGCAGGGACACCACGGCTCCTCTCCAAACAGCGGCTCGGTTTTGGGTTCACCTCGTGCCAGCTTCCACCCTTGGACTGGAGGCACTGGGTGCTGTAAGCTGCAAAAATCTAAAAAAATTTCCCCAAATATCCATCCTGAAGATACACATCTATATATGTGTATGCATGAACATATATATACACACACACACATATATATACACACACACATATACACACAGACACACACACACATAAAAATAAATACATGTGTATAGATATTTACAAGTCCTCAGCTCCTCTTTTTGCAAAATAAACTTCCAGTCTAACTGAAAAAAAAGAGCAGAAAAATTGACAGCGAGTAAACCTGGAGCTGCTCTGAGGGAAGCGATGCTGCCTGGAAAATCAATATGTTTTCAGGGCTGCCTTTGCTGGTGCAGCCATAAGTCATGTCAGGAGTTACCTCCAGCACCTGTGGCAAATTCACTCCCTTGGCTTGGGCTGAATTTGCAGGGAGCCTGAGGGAACAGCCCCGAATTTTAACCTGGTTCCTACCCCTGTTGCATTAAAGAGGAGAATTGTTAGCTACGATTTAGCTCATTAAAGGAAGGGTGAAAGGAGAGGGCAGCTCAGAGGGAAGGGAATTAACTCAGCAGGGAGCAAGGGAAGGGGTGGAGATGAAGGGGGATGGAAAATCCAACATGTGGGGCTCCGGGAGCTGGTTGGGATGACATGTTCACAGGGAGCCCTTAAAATTTTGGGAAATGCTTTTTCTACTCCAGCTGCAAGATTTTCCATAGTGGAGGGATACCTGAGAGTAACTTGGGATAAGCCTCACACCACAAACCCACAAATCCAATGGGTTTTTTTGAGGGTCTCCAGAAACTCTGGCATTAAATTTCCAGTAGTTTTACCGGTGAAACTGGTGGTCTTGTACAGATACAGAGCAGACAACCAAGGATAAGGTGTTCCCTTTCCCTTTTGCATCCTTAAAGAAAACCCCCTGTAAGAAAATGTCCTCAGTTTTTGGGGCGGGAAAGGAGCAAGATCCACGTTTCTCCTGTGAAATCAGTGCTGATTCCTGGCTGCTTTGGATGGGAACAAGAAGGGGAGTCGGGGACGCACAAAATGTAGTTTTGTGATCAAAGTGAACTTTTGGGTTTGTTACTCTGGGCTGTGACACACGGGGTGCCTGTTTGTACCTCCACCAGGTTAAATCAGCATCATTATCCCTTTAGGAATGAGTGGCTATTACCATGCTGCCTCTTTAAAAAAAGCAATTGCTGCATCCATGGGGCAGTACATTAATTGACACCGTTTAATTACAGCCTAATTTACCTCTGAATGAAATAACATTCAAAAATTTCCAGTGTGTTATTCCATTCAATTACTGCAAACCTCTGTCCGTTTGCCGCCGCAGACGAGCTGGGTTGGCAAAGCTGAGCACACACACCAGCACACACTCGGCTTTTCCCTTCCCATTCCTGGGGGAATCAGCTCCAAACTCAGCCCCAGCAGCCTGATTTCTGTCTCAGGTGCCTTTTCCGAGCTGCAGTGGAGGTGGGATGTTTTCCAGCCGTCCCCAGACACGCAGGGCTGGGTTCAGCATCGCTGCTGCTGGGAAGGCGCATTTCTGCCGGTGTCGGAGCCCTTTGGAAAGCTCATGCCAAAGGGGATGCCGCATCCTTGGAAAAGCTCCCGGCGTGTTCCCATAGTGGGCACTAACAGGAGGTTTGGGGCCATCAAGTGAATCTCAAATCAAGCTGATATAGGATTTGGGAAGAGGCTGAAACATCTTTATGGGATGTGGGGTGATATCCCAGCCCTGCTGAGGTCAGACAGGAGTCGATGACCCCTGGGATTGGGGTTTCTCCTGGAGCCTCTGGTGATGTCTCCAAGGTAAACCTGGAGGGAAGCCAAGCTGAAAGCCGACACTGGCCCATCCTTTTAGTCCTTCCAGCAGAGGTGCATCATCTAATCCCAGAACTGGAAGGCACCTTAAAGACACCCTTTTTCCAGTCCCCTGCCATGGGCAGGGACGCCTTCCACCAGGCCAGGTTGCTCAAAGCCCCGTCCAACCTGGCCTTGCCCCAAAAGCTTACATTTCACAAAATTCCTGGTGTTTTCAGCCACAGAAGCTCAACAAATGAAATAATCACGGGAAGATTTGCCAATCTGGCATAAATTCGGGCAGAAAGAGCTTTCTAGCCAAGGACAGACAATTTGCTGTCCGTGCTGCTAACCAGTCACAAGAAATGGGCCTGTTTGATGAGTCTGTGACTAAGGGACCACTAAAATAGGGCTTAAAAATAAATAAATAAATAAAATAAATGCACCTCTGGCCATATGCTCTTAAAGCCCATCCCATTCCAGCCCCCTGCCATGGGCAGGGACACCTTCCACTATCCCAGGTTGCTCCAAGCCCAGTCCAACCTGGCCTGGAACACTGCCAGGGATGCGGCAGCCCCAGTTTCTTGGGCTTGTGGCACACCCTGGCCTCACAGCCAGGCTTGCTGTAGCACAGAGCTGTGGGAAATGGGAGAGAGGATTCCCTGCCTTTGGAAATACAGAGGACAAACACTGCTGAAAGAACACCACTTCTGTGCAGCAAAGCAGAAGACACACAGCTGCCCACTGGAAGACTTTTAAATATATGATGGCCATTAAGCACACAGTCATGGTCTTGCAAAGTGCAAGTGAGTGGGAGGGTTTTATTTTATTATTATAATTATTTTCTGTGATATTGGCATTTTCTGAGCAGCCTGAAATTGGGCAGGAGGCTCAGGGGAGTCTGGGAAACAACACGGGCAACATTCCTGCTGCTTTTGCCCTAAGCTACAAACCTCTCTGTGTTAAACATGTTTTCTTTAAACACAGATGCCCTCACTACTTCTTCCTGAGGCTATGGAACATTCAGGCATTGTGAAGAGAAGGAAGACAACCCCTTTTCCAGGGACCCTCCAGCTCTGTGGCAGTGCAAGCCCTGGCTCTAGAGCATGGACTGGAGCACATGCTGAAGCCCCAGTGACTTCAGCTTTACTAAACAGGTTTGCCTGAAATGTATGTTTAAGGTTAGGCATTTTCTAGACTGGGGCCTTAAAGATCATCTTGTTCCAACCCCCTGCCATGGGCAGGGACACCTTCCACTAGCCCATGTTGCTCCAAGCTCCTGGTCTGGAACACTTCCAGGGATCCAGGGGCAGCCACAGCTTCTCTGGGCACCCTGTGCCAGGGCTTCCCCACCCTCACAGGGAAGAATTCCTTCCTATGTTTAATATCTTTGAGCTACTCATCAAGTGGGCTTCCTTGCAAAGAAAAATCGCTTTTCATTCCAGGTTAAGCGGCACTGTTCCTTTTTTCCTGCAGCCTCACAGTTTCTTTTTTATTATGTCTGGGAGAAGGGAACACAAATAGAGACACAGGAGAAACCTGACAGTATTCAGCCTAATGGGGAATATGGGACAGCATTTTGCTTTTAGATCTGTAATGCGCCTCTCGTCTTTATTAGAGAAGTTGACAACTGAGCTTATTTCTCTGTGTGATAAATCCACTGTAGTAAAAGGCTGTTCCCAGATGGCAATAGCTGGCACATGGGAGTAAACACAGATATAAGCAAAACATCAGATACTCCCAACCAAAACTGTTGGCTGGTCAAAAATTCTTCAGTTTTAATGGCGTGCGAAACGCCACGTGAAACACATTCCTTCGATAAAAATCGTGGGGGATGTTATTTTCAAATGAGCTCCTTAATTAAGAATTTTTTCCTTAGCCTAAAAGTTTTCACTAGGTCCTGGATCAGCAGAAAAAAGCCAACACAGCTGATCCGAGCAAGATGACACAGGAGTATTGGAAAACTGGGGGTGGGTGAGGATAGCAGGGGTTGCAAAGTGCTGATGACCCACTGGGACCATCAGCGTGTTTGTTTGGGTTCCTTTGGCTGCAAAGACCTTTGCATTCCCTTATCATCCACAGCTCACTTGTTTCACAGCAGGATGGTGTCCCTTACATTCCTGGCCTGGATGGGAGGTGGGCAGGGTCAGGAATTTGAGCTGCGTCCTCCCTTTCTTCCCTCCTTCCACGACTTTCTCCTGCTTCTGCCTGCAAATCTAATAAAACACAAACCCCGTGCACTATGCAAAGCCTTTAATTTAAAATGCTATCCATAAATCCGGTCAGTTTTACTTTGCCATGGATGGGGTTTTAGCTATATTTGCTGTTTTGCTTTTTCTTTTTTTCCCCCCTAGGATTTCTGTTCTGAATCCTCTTGGACCTGTGGTTGGGGTTTGCTCTAGGGAATGTCTGCCTCCACACTCCTTCCCTGTGTAAATCCTTCCACGCAGCCACAGAAATGTGCTATATATTTTGTATGTGCTATATATTTTGTATGTGCTATATATTGTTTATGTGCTAGATATTGTTTTTGTGCTATATATTGCCTCTGTGTTATATATGCTCTGTCTGCTGTACAGGGTCTGTGTGCTGTGTAGCCATATATTAGCATCCCAAATACATTTAGATTCCATAATTGTTACACAGAATCCTGCAATGCTTTGGGTTGGAAGGAAATTTAAAGCCCATCTCATTCCAACACCCTTGCCACGGGCAGGGACACTTCCCACCAGACCAGGCTGCTCCAAAACTCATCCAGCCTGGCCTTGAACACTCCCAGGGATGCCAGGTTTTGCTTAGAACCCCCCAGGTTTGGTTTATTTTACGGAGGCAGCGCCCTAAGCCTGTCCTCAGGCACACCCCAACCTCCGGCCTGCAGCAGGGCGAGCGTTTTTCCCGAGGAGAACAGTCCAATATCGGCTCTGGCTCCCGCTCCGAGGGTATTAGTGTGTGGATTACATGTAATGCAACCCATTATGCAAGGCAGCCGGGATTGCAGCTGGGATTACAGCCCGATAACCCCCTGGAAACGCAGGTTTAGC
Source organism: Oriolus oriolus (assembly GCA_013400235.1). Lineage (NCBI taxonomy): Eukaryota > Metazoa > Chordata > Aves > Passeriformes > Corvidae > Oriolus > Oriolus oriolus. Next base: position 48,754 of record VXBT01001420.1, read on the forward strand.
TGTGAGGCCGCTCGCCCGTGGGGTTTAACGCCTCGGGCCTGCGGGGTTTGGCTCCCGCCGCAAATAAAGGGAGCTGAGCCTCCAGCATTCCCTCCCCGGGGATACCCCTCAGTGCAGGGTGCCTGGAGAAGGCATTTCATGGAATCACAGCTGGAAGGAACAGACACCCCAACAATCCCACCCTGGGTATCCCTGGCAGCGCTGTCCAAACGCTCCTGGAGCTCTGGCAGCCTCGGGGCTGTGCCCATTCCCTGGGGAGCCTGGGCAGTGCCCAGCACCCTCTGGGGGAAGAATATTTTCCTGATATCTGACCTAAACCTCCCCTGGCACAGCTCCAGCCATTCCCTCAGGTGCTGTCGCTCATGAGAGCGAAGAGGTCGGTGCTGTGCCCCTGCTTCCCCTTGGGAAGATGTTGAAGGCCGCAGTGAGGTCTCCCCTCAGCTGGCGTTTCAGCTCCTGGGGCACATTCCAGCAGGAATGACGTGGGAAACATCCCAGCCACGGGGTGCAAAGCCTTTTTACAGCACCCTCAGGTCCTTGGGTGAATCCTCCCTTCACTCAGTCCAGAATTACACAGTTGGGACAAGGTCTGCTGTAAGGTTATGATGGTTGTGGGACTTTTTTTTTCTCCTTTTTTCCCCCTCCAATCCAAATCCACTAACTATTTTTATCCCTGAGCTATCATAGCTTTGTCCTTTGCCTTTTTGGAGTATCATGCTAATTGGGTTGGAACAGAGGCTTTCATTACCAAAAGCAATAGCTCACAAACAGACTGGCACCAATTATTTCCCAACCAAATGCAGGATTATTTAATCCAAGGCTGGATTTTGAAGCCAGTGGCACAGAGGGGTGGGGATGCCCCACTGGCCTGGCTATAGGGGCACAGGAATGGTGATAATTATCCAGGAGAGGGACACAGGCAGGGCACTGACTGCTTTTCATGTAGGATTTTGAGGGGTGAGGAGGTGTCAGATTTGATGAAAGGTGATCCAGCCAATGTCAGGATTTCCTGAGGCTGAGGTATGACCTGTTGAAACCTGTGTGAGTCTGTAGTGGAATATGAGAGAACCTGGAATTGCCATGGTTATAGGTAATGGAAGAGCTGGTGGGGATATTAATCTTCCTGCTTTCACAGAATCATAGAATCATGGAATGGTTTGGGTTGAAGATGTTAAAACTCACCCAGTTCCAACCCCCTGCCACGGGCAGGGACATCTTCCACTATCCCAGGCTGCTCCAAGCCCTGTCCAGCCTGGCCTGGAACACTCCCAGGGATCCAGGGGCAGCCACAGCTTCTCTGGGCACCCTGTGCCAGGGCCTACCCACCCTCACAGGGAACAATTCCTGCCCAATATCCCATCCATCCCTGCCCTCTGGCAGTGGGAAGCCATTCCCTGTGTCCTGTCCCTCCATCCCTTGTCCCCAGTCCCTCTCCAGCTCTCCTGGAGCCCCTTCAGGCCCTGAAAGGGGCTCTGAGCTCTCCCTGGAGCCTTCTCCTCTCCAGGTGAGCATCCCCAGCTCTCCCCGCCTGGCTGCAGAGCAGAGGGGTTCCAGCTCTTGGAGCATCTCCACGGCCTCCTCTGGACTCACTCCAGCAGATCCATGTCCCTCTTATGTTTCATGGAATTAAGCGTAAGGCTGAGCTTAATTACATCTCTCTGTCAGATGTCAGGATGAAACCTCTCAGGAGGGATGGAGCCCCCAAGGGTTGCTGCTTTCCAGCCCTGAAAGAAATGGGGATTTTTGCAGCCCAGCCTGCCCAGTCAGCCCAGCAGCACTCGGCCCCTCTGTCTCCCCTTCCAAACTGGGATCAGTGGTTGCCAATGGTAAAGTCAGCAATGCACAGAGGAGAACCAAAATATCCTACAGAGTAAGGATTTGGGCGGCCAGCACCTCTCCAGGTTTGCACAAAGGAGTGGAAGCTGTGGAGCAGAGGCTGTAAAATATCCTTGATCCAGGGGAAACACTGATCTGAGCTGCTGTGGGGTATTAGGAGAGCACAAAGCCTGGCTGTGGAGTAGGGATAGAAACCCCCGAGCTGCCTGGCGCCTGCGGAGCCAGACCTGTGCTAATCCCTGACCCCTGTGCAGCTCCTGCAGGGAATCCAGGGGGCGAGGAGAGATGCTCTGCTCCGGCAGGAACACCCTACATGTCGGGTTTTGTCCTCACAGCGAGCTGCTCTTGGAGATGGGGAGAGAGGGAAAGAAATCATCTGTGATTAATGAAATCGGAGCGCACACGTCCGCAGGGATCGGATCAGCCCCGGACGGGGATGTTCGGCGCCGCCGTGCAGGATTAAACCCCTGTCTGTCTCCTGCAGCACCTTGCACTGATACTGGCCACAGCCAGATGTGTCTGGGGAAGGTGTAAGAAGTCTGGGAGCAGGCAGACACCCTCCCACTCCCAGTGTTTTCCCTCCTCTGCCTCTCTGCCCTATTTCTGTGCCATGCGAAGGGGACTGTGATGGGTGCTGTGCTCCAGGCTGCGGGGTGAGCTCTGTGTGCTGGAGGCTTTCATTATTTCTTTTTTTGTTCTGAGTTGCAGCTGCCAGAAGATGCTGCATTTGGGGCTGGTGGCTGAGGTTGCAACGTGAACCACGATACCGGGGATGTGGTGGGGACAGCGGGCTCTGAGACCTGGGCTGTGCTGCTCGCTCCTGGGGACACCACGCTGGCCCAGCCTCTTGTCCAGGAGCATGGACACAGGCTTACAAAGTCCAGCCAGCTCCAGGAGGGGAGCAAGGCAGGGAGTAGAAGCACTTCCCTGCATTTATTTTGTATTTGAAATTCTCCCCGGCAGCTCACACTTGGCGGGTTAAATCCCTTTTCCTCCTTCCTCTGGCACCAAGCCCACTGGAGGCAGAGCTGCAGCCCCAGCTCTGTCCCCAGCCCTGGTCTCAGGGGACACGGACATGGATTTTTCCGAGTCGCTCCCTCCAGCAAAGGCAAATGACGGGTGAAGCTCAGGACAGGCACTGGGTCTGCACTGTGTGTGCTGCCTCCATGATAACCTGAGCACCTTCCCAGCCCCAGGGCAGGGTCTTGTCCCCATCTGCCCCTGCTCCCACCTTATTGCCCTCCTTGGCACCTGGATCCTGCCACTCTCTGGAAGGCAAAGGGCTGGTGCCCATCACGCTGCTGCTGCTGCTGCTGTTGAGCCTCCTCGACAGCAGCTTTGCAATAGAAATGCTGGCTTTCTCTCTCTAGAAAAAGGATTCATGTTTTCTTAGATCTGCAAGGCTAATTGAGCAGAGGAATTGATTACCATGGCCATGAAAAATGTCTTATCTCTTTAAGTCGATAAAGGACTCGTGCTGATGTAGTTACGAAATCCCTGTGAAGTCCCTGAGGTGTGTTCTGCCAAACACCAGAGCTGCTGGTGGGGTCCCTTCCCTTGAGAAACAGAAAATCCAGGGAGCTGTGCCCACTGCCTGATGCCTCTCCAGCAGGGAGCTGTGATTTCTGTCTCAAGTGGCTCCATGCGGAGCAAGATTTTTCCTTGTCCATAGTGGTGGAGAACACAGAAGCAGCTTTTAAATTGCTGGGATGAGGCTGATGCTGGTGCACCTCAGCTCACCAGTGCTGTTCATCCTTGGTTCTCCTCTACCCCTTGGCCTGAAACGTGAGACTCTCCAATCCAAAACATGCTGGAAGCACTGAGGTGCTGAGACATGTAGATTCACAGAATCACAGAATGGTTTGGGTTGGAAGGGATCTCTTAAAGCTCATCCAGTTCCACGCCCCTGCCATGGCCAGGGACACCTTCCACTATCCCAGCTTGCTCAGAGCCTCATCCAGCCTGGCCTTGGACACCTCCAGGAATGGGGCAGCCACAGCTTCTCTGGGCACCCTGTGCCAGGTCCTCCCCACCCTCACAGGGAAGAATTTTTTCCTAATATCTCATTTAGACCTGCCCTCCTTGAGCTTAAAGCCATTCCCTGTGTCCTGTCACTCTATGCCTTGTTCAAAGTCCCTCTCTAGCTCTCTTGGAGCCCCTTTAGGCACTGGAAGGGGCTCTAAAGGGAGTCTGGTACCTTCTCCCTGGCTGAACAGCCCCAGCTCCCAGCCAAGCTCCAGAGCAGAGGGGCTCCAGCCCTGTGATCACTTCATGGCCTCCTCGTGGTTTCTGAGCTCCAGGAGGAAATACAGTGAGAAGCACCATCCCCTGGTGTGTTCAGACAGCTCTGATGCCCAAACTCTGCCTCTTGCTCTGAACTCCAGCATCCCTTTCTGACACACGCGTGTGTGCAGGGCCGCAGGGACAATTGCAGGCACCAAGTATTACAAAGCCACACTCTGGGACATTCCATGTGTTTAGGGTGAATCCTGGGCCATTAGCAATCGCTCCTTTGGTTGGTTTTTTCCCCACCAGAATAATACCAGCAGCCCAAGTGGATGCTTTCTATTTATTTTTTTTCCCCCCCGCATATTCTCAGTGGTGAGAACCACGTAGCGAGCAATCCGTGTGCTCCAAACAAGATAATGCAGAGATACAGCAGACCCCCTGCTTGGCTGGAGATTGCTGGATAATACATGGCATTCTGGTGAGATAATAACCCGAAATGGAGCGAGTTTTTCTCCCTGCAGTGTTTACATCAAATACTTAAGGTAGCCCTTTGTGGACAGAGAAGTCAGAGGTGGCATCATCTGACTGGAGAACAGAAAGGGCTTGAAACAGGGGGATGAAAAGAGCTAGTCATTGAGATGATTTCCTTTTCTTGAGCTTGCAAGGCTTGGGAGGCCGTGGGATGAAAGGGGATGGAGGGAATAATTGGAGTTATGAAGTGTGGGCAGCGAGCTTGCTGCTGGGGGAGTTAATGAGCTATATGAAAATTAAATCCGCGGCACAAGAACTCGCTATGAGGATGCTTCCCCTTGGTTTTTTTTTCCCTGCTGGCTGCCAGCAGGTACTAGAAAATGGGATTTTGCCATGGATGATGCCAGGCCGGCCTGCTGTCACCAGATTTGTTTCTTCGAAAGGGAGCAGAGCTTCTAGGCAAGGCAAAGGCAGTGTCTGGAGGCTGCCTGCCTTCCCTAAAGCATTGACCATGCAGGACATTGCAGAGGGAGTCTGAGGGTCAGTGCTGCTGCTGCTGTGGCCTGGGGAAGGGCTGTGAAAGCAAGGGGATGAGTTAGGGGTGATGTAAAACAGGGCAAATGCCATATTGCAGAGGGGGAGCTCAAGAATCTGGGAGGTGAAGCAGATTTTCCGCTAAACTGAGGGCTCGTGAGTGGAAATTAAAAGGAGAACAAAGACCTTGGTGCTCTCCCTGTGTGCCATCGATATGGGATGCTGCTGGGGAAAGGGAAAATGTGATCCTAAAGCAAAATAAATAACAAGCACAATAAAGATGAGGAAATATTTAAGGACTCTGCTAAGCTCTGGGGAAGCCTCTTTGAGAATGTGCCACAGAGTTCTGGTGTTTGCCCCCAAAAAGGATGAGTTTAAATCGCAGCAGGTGCAGCACAGGGGCATTGGGAAGGGCAGGGGAAAAGTGCCTATTTTAGGCAAGGAGCTGAAAAATATCATCTGTGTTTGGCCAAGGATGTTGGGAGAGGACGTGATGCCCGTCTATAAATACAGCAGGAATGTAAACACTGGGGGGGGGGGAGGGGGGNGGCGAGGGGGGGGAAGCAAACTGATTTAACTGGAAGGGCTGTGTCAGCAGAAAAACAAATCTGAGCTGGGCAGGAATAAATCTGAGAAGGGATCAGCCCCTGGCTGTGGGGTCCTGGGATGGCTGGGGCTAATAGGATTGTTGAGGGTGAAAGACCTCAAAACTAATTTTGAGGCAGAGCTTGTTAAACTGATGAAAGATCTGACAGGGCCATTTTCTGCCGGCAGCAAAGTGGGGGCTGAGCTGGGAAATCCCTTTGGGGGTGTATCACTGTGAGCTCCCCCACTTGAATCCAAAACATCCCAGTGACCCTGAGCCT